>JAJMSE010000030.1:0-121931 GCA_030558305.1 Pichia phayaonensis
CCCTGCCTCCCGCGTCGATCGACCTCCCGCAAATAGCCGCCTCTCGCCACAGCCTTTGTTGCGCACCCTTTTCGGAGAGCGGACTTTTCCCACTTTCTTCCCACACCCAACCATTTCTGGCCCCATTCCACGGCGACAACATACAATGGCCCTGTGGGGAACGGGCCATGACACCCCCGCTTTGCACCCCGGTTTCCGAAAGCACCAGCGGGGATCCACTCTGTTCCCTTGCACCACGGGTCACTATAAAACCCTTGCTGTTCCCCTGTCTAGGAATGTTCTGGTTCTTCCACAGTGGTTGGCTGGTTTCTTTCGTTCTTTCATTCTTTGCTAATCACATCCCCCCCACAGCACACAATCACACACCCACACTCTCGCAATGACTTCTGCCACTCTTAATGACGACTCTCTCAACAACAATTCTCTCGAGAAACAAAAATTATATTCCGAAGAAGGCCTGCCTAAGGTCAACCACCAACTTACAAACACCTCTTTCCGTCATGACCGTGATAATATTTACATCAATGACGTGCCAATCAGTAAACGGGAATTCACCCAAGCCTTCGGTGGTACTCTTGAAGTAGGTGCAAGAGAAAAAACCCGTGAACTGATTGAATATGCAAACCCGGTTCCTGCTGGTTTAGCCGCATTTAGCGCATCGGCAATTTCCTTAGGTTTGGTCCAAATGCATGCAAGATCTGTCACTTTAGCAAGTTCTTTATTAGGTGCATTTTTAACAACCTCTGGCTTGGTTGAAATCATAGTTGGTGTTTTATGTTTCGTTATTGGTAACACTTGGGCTTGTTGTACTTTCCTTATGTTTGGAGGATTTTGGTCTTCTTATTCATTTGTTTTAATGGATCTTGGCTCAATTTCAACTGCTTATCCAACTACTGAGGCATTCAGTCAATCAATTGCATTATTCTTCTTACCTTGGGCATTATTTTCATTCTTCTTATGGATCTGTACTTTTAAATCAACCGTTGCCTTGACTTTATTGATGTTTTTAATTTGGCTTTTCGTTTTATTATTCACCATTGCCCAATTCATTGGTTCTGTTAAGTTATTCAAAGCTGGTGGTTTCTTTTCTGTCTTAGCTGGTTGTGTTGGATTCTACAATATGCTTGCAGGTTTGGTTGACAATACCAACGCTTATTTCACTATTAAGCCAGTTCCTTTACCTCAAAGACACGATCCAGCTAATGAAGCATAGACTAAGATGTTTGTAGTCGTTGTTTTTTCTTTTTTTTTTCTTTCTGTTTTTTTCCCCACTTGTACTGTTATTATGATGATGATGATGTCCTCCTCTTCCTTTTATTTATAATATCTATTTAATGTTTTTTCCAATGTCTTAATTTTCCAAAAATGCCATAAATAGTGTACTAAGCCGTCGAAACCCCAAAACGGTTTTTTATGAAAGCCAATGAAAAATTTCCCAAAGTGTGCAAAATTACTCCATGGAAACTTCAATTGCCGGCTTAGGGTCGGCATAACTTGTGTTGTCCCATGATGTGATATATAAGTTGGACCCCCCCAATCCGGTTCTATTCTTCTTCTTCTTCTTCTTCTTCTTCTTATTAATGCCTCTGTTCTTTCATTCCATTCCTAAATATTCGCCATGTTACCTAATTGGGGATTCAGAAACACCGTCCATGCGTACCATGCAGAAAATTCAGTTCAACTTCCGTTAAAACCATTGGGAGAAAATCCAACAGGCTCTTCAGATTCAAAAGTCGGCACAGTTTCTCTAGATAAATTTGCAAGTATGAGAGTCCCTGAAATTAAAGATGGTGCAAAGTATAACCTGAAACCTTATCTTTTCAATGGTACTTTACAAACTTTATATACTTTCAAGGCAGATTTTAGTAAACAATATAAGGTTTATTTTGGTCGTGAGATTGTTTCAATTTCAAAAGATGATGTCTTAAAGTCAAAGCAAACTGGTCAATACGCTCATTTACACGCTGGTGACTTCACTTTAGATTATGTTGTTGATCCAAATGACGATGAATTAGACCCTGAATTTTTCAAGGAAAAATGTGCGCAAACTTTACCTGATGGTTATCCAAGATTACATCCAAGATGCCGTTATTATACCGAAGACGAATTAGGTTCAATCAAGGAAAAATGGTTAAATGATGAAAATCCAATTAGTATTATTATTCCAGGTTTAGCAGGTGGTATTCAAGAAGCACCAATTAGAGCAACTTGTTATACCTTACATAAACAAGGTCATCATGTCGTTGTTTTAAACCAAAGAGGTTGTAGTCGTTCTAAAATTACAACTCCTTATTTATATACTGGTTTAGATACTGATGATATTAAATTTATTTTAAATAAATTCCATGATCTTTATTCTAAAAATATCAAGCGTCAATTTCATGCTATTGCTTATTCCTTTGGTGGTTTACAACTGACAAATTATTTAATTAAAGAAGGTAAAGATTCGAAATTAACTTCTGCTATTACAGTTTCTGCGCCATGGGATTTAAATGAATCAATGGCTCATATTTCAAGATCTGTTAGTGGTCATTATTTCTTTGAACCTGCAGTTTCTTTCTTCTTACTGACATTAGTCAAAAATAATATGAAGGTTTTAAGTCAAGCGCCTGAAATTTTCACACAAGAAAAATATGATGCATTAAAGAAAAGAATCAAAAATCCTACTGACTTCGATGACGAATTTACTTCCAAATTAGTTGGTATGCTAAGTAGTAAACAGTATTATTATGCTGCATCTGCTGCAATACAGATCTATAAAATTAGAACTCCATTATTAGTTATTAATTCATCCGATGATCCAATGATTTCAACAGATTATCCTAAAAGTGATATCAAGCAACATCCATGGATTTATATGGCAACCTCTGATTTAGGTGGTCATTATTCCTTTATTAAAAGTGATGGTCATTTTTGGTTTAATGATGTTATTGCAAATTGGATTAATTCATGGCGAGAAATCGATGTTCAAACACCACACGATATAATTGATAACGACTGGCATCTTGAAACCAATTTCCGTTTAGAATATTCCTGAGTCTTTTTTTTAGAAAAAAAATTATTCCCCGAAATATTAAAGTAAACCCTTTTTTAATGATTAGTTAGAGTTTTATTTACCCCGTATCTTTTCTTTCTTTTACCCTCTTAACTTTTTTTTCTTTCTTTTCTTTACTCCATTCCATTTAACTCTTTATCATTTACGTAGGCGATTCCCTTGCTACATAGAGACGTATCCCAATTCCTAATAATTTAACTTATCCTTGAGTAAAAAGGGCTTTTTTATTTCCTTATACTTTTTATTAAACGTTCGAATTTCTCATTTTTCTCATTTTTCACAATTTTTATCCTCAACTCAACTCATCGAATCATTCTATTATGTTTATCAACTCTTCAACTTCTTTGATAAAACTCTATTCTGTAGCTGCATTAGCTAGTGTTTGCTTATTAACTACAACTGTTACTATGTCCAACAAAGGATCCGTGAAGGGAGAAATTTCAAATGTTTCAAAAATTGCTGAAAATAATGAAAATTTAAACATCACCGAAAATAGTAATACCAACGTTAAAACTTCTCCTGATCAAACTACTAAAAAGAAAGCAGAAAAGAGAAGAAGGCAGCGAGAAAATAAGAAAATAAAGAAAGAAAATGATGGCATACCAACTGATTCAAAAACTGTTGCAAATAATGAACCTTTAAACGTTAGTGAAGATGATAATAATATCGATAATAAAAAAAAAACTGCTGAACAAATTAAAAAAAAGACAGAAAAGAGGAAAAGAAAGAGAAAAAATAAAAAGCTAAAGAAAGAAAACGATGAATTCACATCAAGTGTTGAAAAATTAAATCAAAATAATCAAAATGGTCAAAAACTAAATGGATCAAATGCTAATAATAATAATGCAATTACTGAATATAAATTATCATTATCTGACCCAGTTGATTTAGACATCAGTCTGCATGATACACTGGAATTCCATTGTGATGATTGTCCAGTTGAATCCATCAATTATACAAATGCATCAACTCATGTTTTCGAATTTGAACATTATAATATGTCTGCTGTTCATAATTCATTGAGTGATAGTATTAAATGTCAATCATGTGGTGATAATAATTTATCAGACTTACATTCAATTTTAATTGATTCAACCCCAAAATCCTTAAGTTTATGTTGTATTAAATGTTTATCTAATGCAGGTTATGATTCACTTATTTATTCATTTAGTTCAAAAGAAAATTTATTACAATATGTTGATAATATGTATCGTTTAATTAGTTTAAAATGTTTTAGATGTCAATCCAAGAATGAGTTATCAATTGATGAAGATTTAACAAGTTATTGTACAAAGTGTATTTTGGAAGATTCAGATTTTAAAAATGATAATAAATTAATTAAAGTCTCAAATGAAAAATTTTTATCTACTTTTTTTGAAGATACAAGATATAATGAATTTAAAAATATTATTAATTTATTTGGCCCTACAACCTTACCTACCTTATCTAAATCAAACAATGATGATGATGTTAAGAAGGGAAGAGATAAAGAACTTAAGAAGGAAGAACAGAAAGACTTTAAAAAGAAAGAAAAGAAGGAGAAAAAATTGAAAGAAAAGAAGGACGAAAAGAAAGAGACCAAAAATGAAACCAACAAGGATGATGATAAAGAAGTTAAAAAAGAATCCAAGAAGGCTGATAAGAAAGAAAAGAAACAAAGTAAAGAAAAGTCTAAAGATCTAAAGAAGGAAATTCCTAATGCAGATAAAAATAATGCCAAAAAAGGAGATGCCAAAAAAGATTCCAAAAAAGATTCCAAAAAAGATTCCAAAAAAGATTCCAAAAAGAATAGTAATGATTCTAATAAAGCATTAGCTTCTTCTAACAAAAATGCCTCAGCGGACTCGAAAAAGAATATTCCTACAGGGCCAACAGCAGCAGTATCGAAATCTAAGAATGGTAAAGAAATTACCCCTTCTAAGATTGTAAAAGAAGAAAGGGATTTATCATTATTGAAAGATTTAACCGCTGATGAATTAAAAGTGGAAGATAAATTTTCCAAGTTAAAACAAATCGTTAAAGCAACACTTCCAAAAAATATCAAAATGAAATTTGATGATCTTGAAGAATATTATCATTATTTAACATATAGTTTATTTTTAGAGGAATTATTCTCAGTTGATATTTGTTCAGATGTGGAATTTGAGTGGCATGATAACACTCATTGTACAATGTCAGGATCAACTCAAGTTTGGTTTGATAAATATGTTAATGATGATGTTCATCATTTAAAGAAACATCCGTTTGTTCGAGATCAACCAATTTTTATTATTAGAAAATCAGATGTCGGCTTAAATTGGGATTCAGAACCTGAATTTTGGGTTACGTACGTTTCTGGTAGTAAGTTAGCTAAGGTTGGTAGAAGAGGTAAAAAAGTTAATGTTAGAAAGGGAAGAAATGCGACTGTTAAAAAATCAAATCAGCATTCAACATTCAATTTAAAATTATATCCATGGAATAAAAATGAATTACCTATTAAAGAAAAGGGTAATAAATTTGCATTTTTACCAGCTAGTAATGTTCTCGGTAGAATTTTAAATTCTATGAATAATATTGAAAATAAAGATTTTATTAATTTAATTTTGGGTACAAAACCTGTCAGAAAGATTAACTTCAATAATAATTTGCAAAAATCTTTTAATGTTTTAAATGCTTCTCAAAAGGAAGCTTTACAATCTGCATTTAATAATACTGTAACTATTTTACAAGGTCCTCCTGGTTCAGGTAAAACTTCTACAATTTATGAAATTATTCTTCAATTATTAGAAAATTTACATTATTATCCAATTTTAGTTGTTGCTGCATCCAATTTAGCAGTTGATAACATTGCAGAAAAGTTAATACCAAAATATAAAGATATTATCTTACGTATTACATCACTTTCAAAGGAAAAAGAATATAATGAAGATCATCCATTAAGTGATGTTTGTTTACATAATAAAATTTCTCAAAATTTACCACCAAATTTAAAAGATATTGAAAGGAGATTAAAGAGAAATTCTTCAAGCGTTTCATCAGCTGAATTTAGTAAATATTTAGATGCATGTTCTACATATGGTCTTCAATTAGTAAAGCAAGCAAATATTATTTTTGCCACAACTGCAGGTATTGCAGGTCCATATTTAAGAAATATTAAAGAAATGCCTGTTATTATCATGGATGAAGCAACACAATCATCTGAACCATCAACATTAATTCCACTTGGTGCAAAAGGTTGTAAGAAGGTTATTTTGGTCGGTGATACTGCTCAATTAAGTGTTTTTACGAGAGTTAAAAGTTTGGAAATGTCATTATTCCAAAGAGTTTTAGAAAATGGTACATATGCTGATCCATTAATGTTAGATACACAATATAGAATGCATCCTGATATTTCTGAATTTTCAAGAAAAACCTTTTATGATAATAAATTAAAAGATGGTATTACAGCAAATGATAGAAAGAAGCCAACTATTAAATATCCTGTTTTCTTTTATGATCATAAAGGTGTTGGTGCAATGGAAAGTAAAAAATTCTCAGTTATTGGTGAAGAATTTGGTTTTTCATGGATCAATACAAAGGAAGTTAAGTATATTGAAAGAATGGTTGAAAAGCTTATTGTTGATCATCATGTTTCACCCTCAAGTATTGGTATTATGACAGGTTATGCTGCGCAAAGAGATTTAATTGTCCGAGCATTAGAAAATAATATTTTAATTAATCCAAATCATAAGAGAACTGACAGATATATTGATAAAGAAGATTTGAGTGAAAAGAAAAATGTTACTGTTTGTAATGTCAATGGTATTATTATCGCAACAATTGACGCATTCCAAGGTCGTGAAATGGACTTTGTTCTTTTATCCACTGTTAGATCAAATACTAATAATAACATTGGGTTTATGTCAGATAAAAGAAGAATGAATGTCGCGTTAACAAGAGCTAAATATAGTTTTATCATTTGTGGTAATGCTGATTGTTTATCTTCTGACAAGTTATGGAGAGATTACATCAATGACTTGAAAGAAAAGAATTATGTTAAGTCATCATTAAATGATTATTAAGTTAATCGATTTAGATTTTTGAATCTACAATTTCGTGTAAAATTTATAAAGTTTTTTATTATACAAAAGTAAAAATTAATTAATTATTTGAAGTACTAACTTTACCAACTTGTAATTGTGGAACAACTTCATGTAACCATTCAAGTTTGATAGCAGATACATTACGCGCATAACCTTTAACTGTATAAACAAATTCAATGTACATAACTGCATCCTTTTTCTTACCAAATAATAATGACGATGGATGTATTGAAATTAAATTACCATTTGTAACTGTTCTATAACTTCTATCAGGCATACCAATTGCTGTATTTGATATAAACCCACGCAAGAAAGACTTTAAAATTGATTCAACATCAAGTTGATTTGACAATTCATCAGAATCAAGGTCCATTTTTGTATCATTATCATTATCGTAATCACCATTTGAAGAATCATTATCTAATAACGACATATACTCTTTAATTTGTTTACGAATTCTATTCACGTTTTTGAAACCTTTATAAGAAACTGCAATTTCTTTACACCATTTTTTGCGTTCATCATTTTCCTTGATTGTATTGTAAATATCAAAAAGTTCTTTCAACATAATTAAATCACCGTATGACGTACCTAATGGACATGTATCAATTCTAGATGCATTAATTTCATCTCTCTTTTCACTTGGTGGTGTTAGTAATAAATTATCAACTGATAAACACGATACTATGTCAATAGTATCATTTAAAACATTAAATTCTTGAGCTTTAATTAAAACTGATGCTAAATGTGGTGCAACTGGTAAAATAACCATTTTTTCTCCCAGATCGGTAATCCTTCCGGCATTATCAAGTGCACCAAGTGAATATAGTTGTTGTAATGATGCAACTAATGCATCTTGACCAGGGTTTTCTAGCCAATGCCATCCCAAAATATCATCAACGCCTAATTTTTTTAACATTAAAACTGGTGATATAATTTCTGATCTTAAAATTTCTGGTTCTGTTGTGTCTGTGAGTTTGAAGTAATCCTTTTCTTTATATAATCTATAGCATTTACCAGATGATTCTCTTCCAGCTCTACCTGCCCGTTGTGTCGCTGATGCTTTGGATATTGGAACTGTTAATAAAGTTGAAAGACCTAATTGATGTCTCCAAACTTTCACTTTTCTTAAACCACTATCAATAACATACTTAATACCTGGAACAGTAACGGATGTTTCGGCAATATTCGTTGAAACAATGACCTTACGTTGTCTTGGTTTCAATTTGGAGAAAATTTTCATTTGTTGTTGTGGTGGTAATGCTGCATATAATGGCATTGGAACAATCATTGGCGCTTCTTTTGGTAATTCTGGTGCAATGTTTGTCAAAATATCAACAACTTTATCAATATCTTCCTGACCAGGTAAGAAACAAAGGATATCACCAGATTGTTCACCCTGATTAACTTGAATAACTGATTTAACCATCGCATCAATGATATCATCTGCTGCTTTGTCTATATAATATCTTTCAACTGGATACATTTTACCTTCGATAAATAAAATCGGTGCATTATTGAAGAACTTAGAAAATTTTTCTGCATCTAAAGTAGCTGACATAATAATAACTTTGAAATCTGGGTTTTCTTTGCCCTTGTTTCTTTCCAATAGCAATCCTTTCAAAAAACCGATAAGTAAATCGGTCAAAATTGTTCTTTCGTGGGCTTCATCAACAATGATTGTTGAATATTTTGATAATTTTGGATCAATCATCATTTCTCTTAATAACATACCATCAGTAATATATTTTAATTTTGTTTTACGTGTTGTCATATTATTAAAACGAACAGAATAACCAACTTCTTCTCCAATATGGCATCCATATTCATCAGAAACTCTCATAGCTAAATTCATTGCTGCAACTCTACGTGGTTGTGTAACTGCTATATTTCTATCTGTAGTATCCATTAAAAATTGTGGAATTTGGGTAGATTTACCGGAACCAGTTTCACCAATAAGAATGGTAACTTCATTTTCCAATAAGGCAGGAACAACTTCATCTTTAACTCTATAAACAGGTAAGGTCTTCCTTATTTCATAAAGGGCTTCAGCATTTTTCTTTAGTTGATTTCTACTAATGTTTTGTGTTTGTTGATAAAATTCATCATCACTATCTGCATTTTCTTTCATATATTCCTCATCATTATCCTCTGTTGATTTATCTTCAAAATAAACTGTTTTGTAGTCTAGTTTGGTATCACTCTTGTTATTGTATCGATTGGCTATATCTGATCTTCTAGTAGCTGATCTTTTAGTGCCTTTTTCGTTGGTCAGTTGTTGATTTTGAACTGGTTCTGCATCTGGTTTTTCATATTCAACATCTGAGAACACGATTTTCTTGTTTTGTCTCTGTCCACGCCCCATTTCTGTCCATGCACAACCAGTAAATAATGGTCACAATAATATCTCCTATTTCTAAAACCATCCTTTCCTTAAGCATTACATTCACATTTAAGGAATAAAAATTTTCACAATGAGCCCCCAAACTTTGAGAATCCGTGCACCAAAAACAGTAGGGAGTCGCTGAAATAGGTTGATAGAGACACGTAAGAGAAATAAGGTATTGTCTAAGACACCTTGTGTAAAAAGTATTTCATTTGAGCAGTACAGAACCAATGAAGCTTGCCAGCATAATATTTTTTTGGTCTTTGTTTCAGTGTGCAGTTTTGGCACTTAGACCCTTTAACAAGGTTTGGGAAAATACTGATGTTGTTAGAACAATTGACTTAGGAAAATCCTTTGTCAAGGAAAAAATTGTCTGTAATGTTAAGAATATCAACACAGAACCATCAAATCAATATATATTTGCATTACCAAAAGATTTTAAATCTGATGTCTCTCTCATGATTGCAATTTATGAAGGGAAAAACGGTAAAAAAGCTCTTTTACAGCCTAAATCCATCCCAATCAAGGATGATGATGTTGCTTACTATGAAATCAAATTTCCATATCCAATTGCTCCAGGTTCTAACTTTGAATTTTTCATTTCATCAATCATAACAAATCAAATGGTTCCATATCCTGAACATATTGCAATGGAAGCTGATCAAGTGTTGAAAGTTTCTACAAACGCATATTTTATCTCACCATATGATACCTTATCCTATGTTCTCAATTTAGTTAAAGCAAATGAATTAGTTGAACTAAATTTTGATAACCTACCAATGCAATTAGATAAAGTTGATAATAATAATGCAGTATCTTACAAGGCAAATGATACAGTCGATCCTAATTCCCTTTCTATTGTTGATTTTACATTTGTTAAGAATGTTCCTCTGCCATACGTTAACTTTTTACAAAGAGATTTATGGATTTCACATTGGTCTAACAAACTTCAATTAGAAGAATATTACGAAGTTACTAATCATGCAGCCAAATTAAATAAGGGTTTTTCAAGAGCTAAATATTTAACTCTTGGACTAGTTCAAAATCTTCACCATGCAATTACTGCCTTAAGAATTCCATTTGATAAGACCAAAAAGATCGAAGAAAATTCGATTTATTACGTTGATAAAGTGGGTAACGTCTCAACCTCTCAATATTACGATAATGAATTAATAATTCGTCCTAGATTTCCAATATTTGGTGGGTGGAATTATAACTTCACTATTGGATGGGATTATAAATTGGATCAATTCTTAAAACAAGATGGGGAAGAATATATTTTGGCTGCAACTATTTTGGACGGTATTTATGATACAACTTATGATAACGTAAGTTTCAGTATTTATTTACCAGAAGGCGCTGAATTTATCGATTTTGCATTACCGTTCGGCACCGATGAACCAATTATCACACACGAACATTCATATTTAGATGTTGGTAAAGGACACTTGAAGGTTACTTTCCATTTCGAAAATCTTATTGATGAAATGAAAAATCTTATGATCATCTTGCGTTATAGATACACTACTTACAGCATGTTTGAAAAACCAATACAAGCAGCTGTTTATATTTTCTTAGCATTAATGGGATTATACGTTCTCAAGAAGATCGATTTATCAATAAAACCTACCAATGTTAATGAAAAAGTTGAGAAGGATGTGATTGAAATCTATGAGGATGAAGAATAGATACAGCTGTAGTTAAAAAAATTGTACATGTATTTTATAAATGTAATTAAACTGTTACAGTTGCGTAGTTCTGCAACTTAGCGTAATAAAATATGCAAAAAATCTATAAATCTATTAAATCGTCATCATGTTTGACATATTCGACAATATCTTCCTTTGCCGAGGTATTCATGTTCCCAAGTTCCACTTTCCCGTTTTTAGAAGTGAATTCATCTTTTAAAATGGAATTGATTATATTTTCTGAATGTGGCATTTTAGTGTTTTCGTCATCTTTAACTGCACCATGACAAACCCCTTCATTATGGTTCATCCTTTTTTCATCAAATTCAGTGTCTTCTTTTGTTTCATTTTCTAAGATAACATCAGAATAACAGTCATCTGAATTATCCATGTGCCCCTTGTCAGTACCTTCAGTTGTATCCAAATAAACTGTTGTATTATTATTGTCTTCATCATCAATATCATCAATAATTACGGTGTCTTCATTATTCATAGTATCATTGTCATCCATTATTTCCTCTCTAGCTGTAACATTATCATCATCCTTATTATCATTATTATCAGCACCAACATCAGTATCAATATCAGTAATTTTCATTACGTTATCGGTAAAGTCTTCTGCATTTAACGATGGCTCCATCTCCACACGTTGGACCATATCATCATTAGTTGGACTAATATTCTTTTCATCTTCTTTAACAGTTTTACTTGAATTCATCATCTTCTTTGTTTTTAATCTATCAAGTAAATGACCCATTATATCAGAATCTAAATTTTCAGTATTTTTCTTTTTGTTAAACATATCATCCATTACTCTTTGTCTAGCTGTTTGGTTCTTTTCTTCTTCCTCTCTTCTAATGTTTTCATGATGTGCCTTTTTATATTCCTCAGTAAATGTAACAAACTTCATAAAAAAACTATTTCTACTATTCTGATCATTATAATTTTCAGCATAATATGTCATTGTGTCATCTAAATTCTTTAATGTATAATTTAAATTATCCTTCAGGGCATCAGCTTTCTTTTTAGCTTTGGCAATAACACTACCAAAATACTCTATAATTTTATCATTGGGATGTAATTTACTTGGATCACTTAGTGAACCTGTCTTCATTTGATTGGAAACACCATTTATCATAGCAACAAAATCGTCAACGCTTTTTTCAACATCATCAATATTCAAAGTTGCAATCTTTTTAACATCAGCCAGCTCATTTGCAAAATCTTTGTATTCCGGAAAATGTATTCTAACAGTTTTTTCAATATAATGGAGTAAACTTATTCTATTACTGGTATCTTTCAAAAATCGTAACCTTTGTAAGGTAGATAATTTAAAGCCTAATGCAATTTTTGAATCATCATTCATAAAATTGCCAATATTTTTGATGAGACTTAAAATTTCAATAAGAGATTTAGACGATTTTAATCTGTCTAATCCAAGTTCAAGTAAATTTAGTCTATATTTAATGTCAGTATAATCAGATTCATAAGTTGTTGCAACAAATAATGCACGTGACCTAGCCTTCCAGTAACCTGACATATTGTAACATAATTCAACATAAATTCTATCGTATCTTTCTAATTCAGTTGGATTTTTCTTTGGTTTGGTAAATCCCAATTTATAATTTGTTGAATATGGACCTAAATCTCTCAACAAGTTAGGTGTCAAATCCATAGCTGAGTCGTTATTAAAAAATTCTATAATATTTGTAGCTTTCATAATCTCATCAGTGCAATTCAATACCATATTAACAAATTCAACTTCAGACAATGAATTAAATTGATGCAAATTGATCGCAAATGTTTGCTTCATATCTCGTGGTAGAAATGTGATTTTTTCTTCTTCAACCTTCTGGACAACTTTTGGTTTTTTAATGACTTTTGACTCCCTGACTTTAAATGATTTTTCTATATCGGTTAAAATACCCCTTTCGTCCAACATTTTATTAATGTTTTGATCATCAGAATCATTCCATAAGGTATTTGTAATATTGTCAATTTTATCCCAATGAACTTGCTTTAATTTTGTTTGCGATCTTTTAAGGGCTTTTAATTCATCCATTTTTTCAACATTAGGATCATTTACTTTTTCTTCAACTTTGACTATCTCCTTTTCCGGTTTTGTTTTATTAAACATAGATGAAGGAAGTGGTGGCGGAGGTGGAGGGGGCAGCGGTATTTTCGGTGTTATTTTGAGTTGTGGAGGTAATGGAGGTGGAGGAGGTGGGGGAGGAGGCAGAAGTGGTGGTAGTGAAAGTGATGTGGGGGAAGATTTTGATATATCTTCTTTTGGTCTTCTAAAAGTTAATGATATTGGTAATGGTGGAGGTGGGGGTGGAGGTGGGGGTAAAGACGACGTCGGAACAGAATTACTAGCCAGAACACCGTCAAATTTAGGACTAGATCCATTACCAGGACGATCACCAGGACGATCACCAGGACGATTACCAGGACCACTACCAGATCCATTACCAGGCCCGTTACCAAGGCCATTGCCAGGATCTAAACCGGGACCGTTAGCTGGACCCAAACCAGGACCGTTACCAAGACCATCGCCAGGACCCACACCAGGACCCAAATCAGAACCGTTACCTGAGCCCAAACCAGGACCATTACCTAGGCCTAAACCAGGACCCAAACCGGGACCCAAACAGGGATCCAAACCGGGACCCAAACCGGGACCCAAACCAGGACCATTGCCAGAGCCATTACCAGGACCATTACCAGGACCATTACCAGGACCATTACCGGGATTATTACCAGGACCATTACCAGGACCCAAACCAGGACCCAAACCAGGACCCAAACCAGGACCATTACCTAGGCCTAAACCAGGACCCAAACCAGGACCCAAACCAGGACCCAAACCAGGACCCAAACCAGGACCATTTCCAAAGTCTTTGCCCGGACCATTACCAGGACCATTACCAGGACCATTACCAGAGCTATTACCTGGGTCACACCCAAATTCCATACCTGATATATCCCTATTTTTATATAGATTTAATCCACCATTTAATCCAGATCCACCATAATAACCATGACTAGAACCACTTCTAGAATATTTGTTAACACTTTCATCTTCAACTTTCAATTTATTATTCCAAAATGCACTAATATCATAGTAATCATAAGGTTCAAAAAATGTATCTGGTTCAACTTCCGTTGGGTGGTTATCTGTTTTTGAAATATTCGAACCAATATATCCATATCCAGAACCATATTCAACGTATTCAAGAGTTCCATATTCACTGTCTGGTTTTTCCAATTCGTCCAATTCAGTTGGAAGAGGTATATTTGGAGCGGTCCCAATATTGTTATTTTTAGAGACAATTAACCCACTTAATAATGTAGTTCCCGATTCAAATCCAATATTTGATATACCCGTTTCTGAAATTGATGCTTTTCTATTTAATTTTATATTAGCTGGTTGCAACGGAATTGGATCTAAAGTTTTCCTTCTAGTGTTAAAAGCATTTTTATTTTCATCTTCATGTTTAATGTGTCTTTTATTCTGTAATTGTGGATTTTCCAAGGCCTCAAATGTATATTCTTTCAATCCTGGAATTTTATCATTATTTTTAATTAAAGTAGTCACTCTTCTTAATTTTTGAGAAAAGTGTTTGTCTTTTGGATTTTGCAATTCATGAGCTTTGAAATTATTTATACTTTCAATATCTTTATTTTCATCTTCATCACTCTTTCCTGGTCTTATGTTTTTGGACGGATCTAGACTACTAATATTTGAATCACTATCATCTTTTTCTTTTAATTGATAATATCCAACAATCAAATCAGATACTGGGTCGTAATGAACTCTTTTAGAAAAATTAAACAACTCGATGAGCCCACATTCCTCTAATTTCTTTCTTAATACAATTCTTGAACGATAACTTTCAAAACTTGAAGTCAATTCACAAACCAAAAATAACGTTAGCATTAGAAACTCTTCTAATGATTCACTAAGGGTATCAGTATCCAAAGTATTTAATAAGTCAATAGAATTCCTTATCCATTGATCAAACGGGTTATCCAAGTTAGTTTCATCGTTGATTGTGAATTTATTGGATTCTGAGATTTTTGATAACACTTTTAAAAATACCTTAGATGCAGTAAATCCATTATTTATAATCTGTAGAACTAAAATACCAGTTGCTAAATTCATTGATCTTATTTCAGATGTTATCAAACTATAAGTGACTGTTTCAGTTAAGGGTAGAAATAATGAATAATCCCCAGTTGTATTTGATTCGTTAAGTATTAAGTATTTGATAATTGAAAGTATGCAAAATTCAATTTTTATCTCTTCATTTGACTTGACTGAAATTTGATTTATTTTTTTTAACTCAATATCCAATTTATTGAGTATCCCTAATGATAGTATTAGCTTTGTCCAATTTTCATTTTTATCAGATGTAATTATAACTTGAAGCAATTTATAATGTTTAATTTTCATTGAATTAGTATCTAGTTTTTGAATAAAATAGTCAGGTGGAGGAATTGTCTGTTTTGGTGGTATGCTTTGCTGTGAGATATTTGAAGATGCGTTTGATGGTGCTGAATAAACAGTACTATTAAAAGTACTTGCAACTGAAGCTTTTCTTTGATTTTCAGGAGATTTTTGTTGCTTTAATTCCGAAGTTTCCATATTACAAAGGCCTTTCCCTGCCAATTCCAAACCAATTTGTGTAATTTTAAAACTATCATCATGAGGAACTTTAGCTTTTTCCTGTATCTTTGTTTCCGTTGCGCTTGATTTTGTTATACTTGCAGGTTTTATTATTACATTCTCTTCAATAGCTTGTTCCAATGTTGGTGTTGACGGAACTGATACAACTCTTGATGTTACACTAGTTATTCTTTGTATGCTTGATAATGATTTTCTTCGTATTTTCTTCAATCCTTCATTTATAGTTTTAGTTTTTGATCGTGTTTTAAGATGAATATCATTTAAGGATGATCCAGTTTGAACCATGTTCTTGGGCTCTCGTGGTTTTAACTCTTGTTCACTCATTTTCTGAAAAATAAAGCAAGGTGATAATATCTATGAACAATTAAGATAAACGAACGCTTAACGCTTAATATCTAGACCCTATTATCAAATTGATTGCAGAAATATTATTACGGGTCAAAAATGTCAGATCGAAGGTTTGTGATTTTCCTAAAGGGACTTCTCACTTTGTGTCAGTTTCCCACCAGTGTGAAAAATTAAGTTACGCGTGCTGAGATCAGCCTTATGCACCTTACTGAACTAGTATAATACAATATAAAAGAATCTATAAAACATACTATACCGTTTCTTCATGTAAAAAGTCGTTCATTTCTTTGTTAGCACTATACCAACTTTGGAACTCAGCCTTTTCATTCATAAATTTTTGAATATTGTGAATGAAAAAGTTTAATTGACCTGTGATTGTCCATGAATTGTTTCCATTTGGTTCACTATCTATGCAGACAATACTTGCAATATCTGTAGCAAAGCCATCGAAATTTTTACTAATATTATTTATAAGTTTGCCAAAAATAAGTCTGACACTTTTATCCTCAATGGAATTAATTAATTCAATGTTATGACTATTTGACATATCGATTGCCAATTTAAGTCCTTTCTTAGGATTATTTAAGTAATCTTTTGGAACAGTTAGCCTAATATATAATTTTTCTATCACGATTTGATCAGATTCATCAAATTCCAGCGTTAAATGATCCTCCTTAAACAAAAGACAAATTTTGAATGATGTACCTTGTGAATTATCTTTTGATACAGATATTGAGTTATTCTTTAATCTTTGCCTCAATTTTACAAGTTCCTCATTTCGTTTTTGGTATTTTTCCTGATCCAATGGTACAGATTCAGAAAGTTTTGATTGTTTTTCCTTATCTTGCTTTTCCTTTTCAAGTTTTTCTTTTTGTTCCTTTTCTGCTTTATCTTGTTTCTTATTAATAACTCTGACTAGCTTGATAGTATCTTTCTTCTCCATTGTTAAAAATTTTTCAAGGTACTTATCTAAAGTTTTAATCATACCAAGTAAATCATTACCACCGACAATATCAAATTTCAGTTCTTCATCTACAGGTTCTTCAAAAGGAGGTGATTGTTCCTTCTTTTTCTTTTCATTTTTCTTTATATCCTCTGTTTTCTTTTCTTTAGCATTTTTTTGTTCTGCTTTTTTGTTCATACGATTTTCTAAAACTGTTGCGACAATTTGTTTAAAGCCGATTTCAATATTTAAACTAAAACCTCTAGGTATATCATCATTCAAAACGATGATTGTTGGAGATGGTAATTTGTTTGGATATGATTGAGGAATACATAAAGTTAAACTCAATAAATCCAGATCGAATGGAAATTCAGGGTCTGAAGGTTTCATAAAAAACGTCATGAATATTTCATCATTATTTGATTTATCGTTTATAAGCTTTTCTAAAAATGGTAGTGGTTCAGAAGACAAATTTTTCACTGGTATACCATTTATCGTAATCGGAGCAATTGTTGATAATAGAGTTTTCAATTCTTTGAAAATTGGTTTTGGTTTTGATGATTTGTTATTGTTATTATTTCTTTTTCTATTATAAGATTTAGACTTATTGCCATTAGAAGTTTTGGTTTCTGATTGATTGTCAACACTTGACCCTTCTTGTGGTTGTGATCCGGATGATTTTTCATTTCTATTTCTATTTCTGTTCCTGTTTCTATTCCTATTATTTTGATTAGTATCCTTTGCTTTAGGAGTATCACCATTATTAGAGGTAGAAACATTTGAGTTCTCTGGTTGACCTCTTGTTTCTGACATTTTTGATTGTTTAGTGGCTGTTTTGGGAGGCTCTTGTAAGGTAAAAAGTTGGAACATGAAAATTTCATATTGGTGATCAAATTTTAAATTTTCTCAGTAATTTTCGTGAATTTTGATGAAAAGTTACAACTTAAGGGACTAGGCTGTTTCTGGTGTAGATGTAATTAGGAAAAAACATCTAAGAGTTGCTAATGAAACGATTTTACTGTTACAAGTCATTGAGGTAGTTTAAGTGATGTAGACTATGTACTTGTTACGCTGTTATCAGGCTGCAGTCATGTTCCTAGTTCATGACCACAGCTAACTCTGATTCTAGCAGAGGTCGCATAAATCTCCTAAAAGGGAAGTTGGCATTGTCTATTTTCAACATTTGTACAATCCCATACTTATTTGCTTAAGTTGGTTTAATTCATCAATTTTCATTACATTAACATTAAAAAATCGTGTCGTACAAAAAGAAATATACATGGGTGATATTATACTGTATCATTATTATTCTTTAACAAATAAACTTGCAGCACCTTGACCACCGCCAATACACATACTAACAACACCAAATTCACCAGAATTCAATTCTCTGAGCAAAGTACAAAGCTGTCTCGCACCTGTACAACCCAACGGATGACCAAGAGCAATTGCACCACCTCTTGGATTGACTTTTTTAATATCAATATTATTTGATTTAATTGAATATAATGCTTGTCCAGCAAATGCTTCATTAATTTCAAAAACTGATATATCGGACATTGCCAAGTTGCACTTATTAAGTAATTGAGGAATTGCAACTGCAGGTCCAATACCCATAATATCAGGTGGGACACCAACGTTTGTAGTTGCAATATATTTACCTAAAATGTTAAGATTTAATTGTTTTGCTAATTTTCTTGTCATTAATAAAATAACGGCAGCACCATCAGAAACTTGTGATGAATTACCTGCATGTGATGCACCATCTTTTTTAAATGCAGGACGAAGTTTCTTTAAAGATTCAGCAGTAACACCTTTTCTTGGACCTTCGTCTTTGTCAACAACAATTGTTTTAACGTTCTTGACTGCGTCTTCGTCGTCGTCATTGTCATCATCCTCTAATTCAACTTTAATTGGTAAAATTTCATCTTTAAATAAGCCAGAACTTACTGCTTGTTCTGCCTTTTTATAAGAATTGGCAGCAAACTCATCTTGTTCGACCCTACCAATATGAAAACGCTCATTAACATTTTCACTTGTAGTGCCCATTGGTAGCATACAATTCTTAGAATCGTTTGATGCATCTAAAACAACCTTTGAAATTTTTGGGGCAGCTTGAGGACCATAGTTTTTAGACATACTTTCAACACCACAAGCTAAACCACATTGAATTTGACTGGTTTTGATTTTATTTGCAATATCATTAACAGCCATTAAGCCGGATGAACATTGTCTATTAAGGGCAATGAAAGCGGTTGAAGATGGGACACCAGCAGCAATGCAAGCAGCTCTGTGTTCATTAACACCAGCACCAGGATTAAGAACATTACCAACTGCAACATCTTCGATTATTGAAGTGTCAATTTTAATATTTTTGAAAAATTCAACCAATAGCTTGAACAAAAGTTCATCGGAATTGGCATCCTTCAAAGAGCCCTTACCACCCTTTGTTAATGCTGTACGGTTTGCACCAACTATGACGACATCGTCGTCTAATTGATCTTTGTAGTTTGTTGAAGAAAAGGTGCTCTCCATTAAATGGTTCCCAATTTGATTGAGTCTTTGCATGTTTTGTTTTTATGTAGTTTTTAAAAGATGTAGAGAAATGTAGAATAGAATCAACCATAAGGGCAAAACTGGATAGTTTCCAGTTTAAATAGAGAAAAGGGCATATTGTGCCGAGTGCCTATTTCTCCGAAGAAAAATAATAAATAAATAAATAAATAAATAAAGAAATAAATATAAAACACTGAAAATCGAGATGTGACACACTGTGGGGTATTCGCAGAAGAGTCCAGAATCGATTTACTCCGAATGCTTGCATACACCGAGACGAATTTCGCACTTTTGCCCTTTTGTGGGCAGCGCGGACACAGAAAAGATATTTTTTTCGCCCTCCCAGAGGGCAACTCCGCACTTTTCGCACGGAAAAAAAGAAAAGAAGGCTCGTCGGAGACCACAGGTTCTGACGTAACAGATCTAGTTTCATGTTTCCTGCATCTTTTCTTTTGCCAGGGCATGTGCCTATCATGTAGTGACCTTCACCTATAGTATTGGTACTAAAAATAGCAAAAAGGCTGAGTGTGCTGGGGTTCGAACCCAGGAAATCCTTAGAAAATCAGGTTCTGATCCTGACGCCTTAACCTCTCGGCCACACACCCCCTCTCATCTGGTACTTCTACTCCTAGGTATCCGGGAAAATGACGTCGTGTCACGTTTCCCTTTCCCCCTCCGTTCGGTGTTCGATCCTTGGCTGATGACGATTTGTCATTGGTGAATGTGGGGGAGGGAGGATCTTAATTCACTGTTCAGGGCATGGTTAAACGTGAATCATGCATATTCTTGGCAAGGATAGGTATATTTTTGACATTAATTTTTCTAGGCTCTTTGTTTTTTATTCTATTCTATGTACACAAATTAACGATTGGCTATAGCGATGTCATTTGAAATTGACATGTACTAGGATAGCTTATCCTAACCTGCATATCAGTTAGAAATTTGACCACCGCGTCAATCGAGCCAGTTCTTTATTTTCCACGTCGACCTAAATTTTCATTGAAGATGTCATTAATAATTCATGATGCCTTTATACGAACCATACAACCAATCCAATCGATGTCCTCTTGGCTTAAATATGTTGGTTATCCAAAAGGAACCTTTAGTTTCTCAATATATACTTGGCTTATAATTTTATTGTGGTCTTTATTACCAATACTATCAATTAGTTATGGTTACGTGAGTTACTTACATAACGTTTATAAGAAAAGGAAAGCTCAAAAGTTAAACCCGGATATCAATGAAGTTGTCATTGTAGTATTAGGTGATTTGGGCCATTCCCCAAGAATGACCTACCATGCAAAAAGTTTCAAAAAAATAGGGTATCATGTGAACTTATGTGGTTATCTTGAAAGTAATATGCCAACATTTTTATCATCTCCTGATATTTCAATTCACAGCATACCGGTTATACAAAACAAAAGAAATTTACCATACTTATTATTTGGAGTTTTAAAAGTATTAACTCAAATATTTGATTTATCAAATTTATTAATTAGTTTGATAGATGAGGAAACAAGATTTATACTAATTCAAAACCCCCCATCACTTCCAGTACTTTTAATTATTGGGTTAATTAAGAAATATTGGGCACCAAATTCTCAGTTAATTATTGATTGGCACAATTTAAATTGGAGTATTTTAAATTTAAAATACAAAAACGAAAATCATCCCGTTGTTAAAATAATGAAATTCTATGAAAAATATTGTAGTTCAAAGTTTGCCGATTTTAATTTAACAGTTACATCCGCATTAAAAAAATATTTAATTAATGACTTTGGTTTACCAGCTGACAAGATTTTAACTTTATATGATAGACCTAGTGAAATTTTCAAGCCATTAGATACTCAAGAAACATTAAAGGAAATTATCAACACTAACAAATCATTATTTGAGGATATAGCTTACAATCAAATAAACGATAGAATTTTAATTACTTCAACATCATTTACTGCGGATGAAGATCTTGAAATTTTAATTCAGGCCTTAATCGTATTAGACAAAAAATTATCTGAAAAGAAATCAAAAAATAGGATTCTAATGTTTGTCACTGGGAAAGGCCCATTACAATTGCCGTTTCTAAAATTAGTCAATTCAAATACTTGGAAAAATATATTAATCAAAAATGTCTGGTTACCAATCAAAGAATATCCAAATATTTTAAAAATCTCAGATTTGGGTATTTCCTTACATTATTCGTCATCTGGGTTGGATTTACCAATGAAGATTGTCGATTTATTTGGTTCTGGTATTCCTGTTTTGAGTATGTCATATCCAGTCATAAATGAACTTGTGAAAGATAATGTTAATGGTTTAATAATGGAAAATAATAATGATCCGATTGAAATGTCTGATAAAATTTACAATGTTCTATTCAATGATAATCAATTATTTATTAAATTGAAAGAGGGTGCACTTTTAGAAAGCCAAGAACATTGGGATGATGAATGGGATGCAAAACTATCATCAATATTATCACTTCATAATGACAATAGATTATAATCTAAACTTGTAAAAAAAAACGGAGAAAAAAACTGGTGGCTTAACCGTTTTTTCCTCATCTCAATTTTTTTCATCTATTTTCATTTTGTAGATAACAATCAGATGCCCTATTTTTTATTTTATGTTATTTTTATCATTATAGCTGTACTTTATATTTGTATTTGGTTTTTCCATTTATCTGTTGAACCAGATTCAACTTTATCTTTGCTAGGTTAATATCCTTTGCTATTTTATTTTAATTGAAACGTTTTTTTACTATGTTTGAAACTTCAAATTTATCAAAAGTGAACGACGATTCATTCGACTTTACAGAATCAATTCGGTCTAAATGTACCTCTGAAGATGAACTTTATAATACACTGAATGAGCAAATGTATGATGCTAAAATGTCTCCAAAGAAAAAAAAAACTGTTAAATTTAATTTAGAAGTTAGGGATGAAATAGCACCAAATAAGGAAGCTTATGTACATACTGACATACAAAATATGTTTTCCAACCCCGATGATGGTGAACCAATTGCTGAGAGTGAAAATATCGATAATAATTACAATGCTATTGATGATTGTGGGAATAGAGAAAGTTTTCAATTTGAAATGGATGTTGATGCTGATGATTATAATGAAAAAAGTCATGAAATTATTGCTAATCAAAATAAGGCAGATGACTTGTCTTTTAAAAATGCAATGTCTTCATCTTATCTAAATGCTCCACCAAGCCACCTTACACTTAATAATTTTAATCAACATCCTGATACAATAATAAATAATTTAATACATCAAAATCATCAACAACAACAGCAACAGCAACAACAACAATTAAATCATCCCGGCACGCAGGAAATTTCCAGAGTAAATAATTCTGAGGATCTTCGTCCACTTAATGGTATCATAAAAGCTACGAAAATTGTTGATGGACCGGAAATATTTCCGAAGCAATTTGAAGCAGAAATTGAACCTTATCATCAAATTAACAAAGATCAAGATGAATTAAAATTACATGTACATTTGAAAAGTCTTAAAAACAATTTTCATAAAGCTAAGAAGGCTTTAAAGCTAGAAAATAAGAAAAAGCAAACCCAGATCGATAATTTGACTATTTGTATAGAAACACAACAGAAAACTTTGGGGAATTATGAGTTCATGGTATCAAGTTTGAAATATGATTTGGAAAACTTAAGATTAAAACACGAAAATATTTTAAATGAAAATAAGAGGTTAAATGAAAAGTTAGACACAACTATATATGCATTAGAAGAATCAAGAATTCAGGTTGATATTCTAAACAAAGTGAGAGAGTTAGATGCAAATAGTGCATTGCCAGATGTTAACAACATCAATGTTTCTGTCCATACAAACCAAAATTTTGAGAAGATGAAATCAATTTTAGAAATTGTATCTGTCAAAAATGAATATTTACAAGAGGTTTGTATGTTTCTTACAAAGAAAATTAATAATATGTATAGATATACAATTGCACCTGCATTATTTTTAGCAAATGAAACCAATCCGGAATCTGTAAATGGTAACTTAAGTTTTGATTCAAACAGTTCTGTGCAAACATTTATTGATTCAAATATGCTAATATTTCAAAAATTACTTGATTTACCGGTTACGTCAGATGTCTCCAATCTTGATAGTTTTAAGTTAGAACAAAATAATGTACTGACTAATCTTGAAAGATTTTTCGATGAACTTAATTTGAAGGTTGCATCTCAACTGGAAAGCATCGTTCGTCAAAGACAGTTTCCATAGTTAATTTGTGCACAGTATAATTGTAAATAAGATAAAACGAACCCATGTAAAGTAAAAGTAAGAAATGGGAGATATTCTAATTTGTGGCGCATGACACCTTATTGGTAATGAACGTGGCGTAGGTCTAAATAATGAGTAATCCCTGTTCAGGTGCCGGACCATCGCTCATCGAGCATTCTGACATGAATATTTCACAATTTTTAGTATTTTCCTTCTGAAAATCCTGTTTAATTATACAGATAAAAAAGACAACGGACTCAACTATGATTGAAGGTCAAGTTGAAAAGGTGTCTATCCTTGGTAAAAAGACCATTCATGTTGGTTACAAAATTCAAGATCATATTTGTACTGAAATTGTTACAAATTTGAAATCTTCTACATATGTCATTGTTACTGATACAAACTTAGTTAAAGCAGGCCATTTAGAAAGATATAAAAAAGCATTTTTAGAAACCATTGCCAAAATTAGACCTGAATCTAGACTTTTAACTTATGTTATCTCACCAGGTGAAGCAAATAAGAATAGAATTACCAAAGCGGCAGTTGAAGATTATCTTTTAGCGGAAGGTTGTACCAGAGACACTATTATCATTGCAATGGGTGGTGGTATTATTGGTGATATGATTGGTTATGTTGCAGCAACATTTATGAGAGGTGTTAAAGTTGTTCAAGTCCCAACTACCTTATTAGCTATGGTTGATTCATCTATTGGTGGTAAAACTGCAATTGATACTCCATTAGGTAAGAACTTTATTGGTGCTTTCTGGCAACCACAGTACGTCATGGTGGATATTTCATTCCTCCAAACTTTACCTGTTAGAGAATTTATTAATGGTATGTCTGAAGTTATTAAGACAGCTGCTATTTGGAATGAACAAGAATTTGATAGATTAGAATCATACACTGAATTATTCTTACAAACTATTAATAACAGATCAGGTGATGACGGAAATGTTGATTTAACTCCAATTTTGGATCATATTTATAAATTAGTACTTGAATCAATTAAAGTTAAAGCTGAAGTTGTTACCTTAGATGAAAGAGAAGGTGGCTTAAGAAACTTATTAAATTTTGGTCACTCCATTGGCCATGCATATGAAGCAATTTTAACCCCACAAGCTTTACATGGTGAATGTGTTGCAATTGGTTCCATTAAAGAGGCTGAATTAAGTAGATACTTGGGCATTTTACCACCAGTAGCAGTTTCAAGATTAAGAAAGTGTTTCGAAGGTTATGGATTACCTGTTTCAATTCATGATAAAGTCTTACAAAGTAGAGTTAACGGTAAGATTTGTCCTGTTGATATCTTATTAAAGAAAATGGCAATTGATAAAAAGAATGATGGTTCAAAGAAGAAGGTTGTTCTATTGAAAAAGATTGGTGAATGTTTCGAACCAAGTGCTTCATATGTTGACGATAAAGACTTAAGAGTTATATTGACTGAAGATGTTCTAGTTCAACCATTTGATATTTCCGAAAAGAAAGAATTTGTCATTACTCCACCAGGTTCAAAATCTATTTCGAATAGAGCCTTAATTTTAGCAGCTCTTGGTAAAGGTACATGTAAATTAAAGAACTTACTTCATTCTGACGATACACAACATATGCTTTCCGCGGTTGCTGCAATGAAAGGTGCCGAAATTACCTGGGAAGATAATGGTGAAACTGTTGTTGTTAATGGTAATGGTGGTAAATTGATTACTACAGATGAAGAAATTTATTTAGGTAATGCAGGTACCGCTTCCAGATTTTTGACTTCTATTGCATGTTTAGTTGATAATAATGATGGTCTAGATGTTATCAAATTAACAGGTAATAAGCGAATGCAAGTTAGACCTAACGGACCATTGATTGATGCTTTAAGAATTAACGGTGCTGATATTAGGTGTTTAAACAATGAAGGTTCATTACCAATCGAGGTTAAATGTGGTAAAGGTTTAAAGGGTGGTAGAATTGAATTGGGTGCAACTGTGTCTTCACAATATGTTTCATCAATTTTATTAGCTGCTCCATATGCACAAAATCCAGTTACTTTAACATTAGTTGGTGGTAAACCAATTTCTCAATTATATATTGATATGACAATTAGAATGATGTCTTCATTTGGTGTTGAAGTTGTTAAATCAAAAACTGAAGAACACACCTATGAAATTCCATTAGGTCATTATGTTAATCCACCGGAATATGTTATTGAGTCCGATGCATCATCTGCAACTTATCCATTAGCATATGCTGCAATGACAGGTACCAAGGCTACTATTCCAAATATTGGTTCAGCTTCTTTACAAGGTGATGCACGTTTTGCAGTTGATGTTTTAAAACCTATGGGTTGTACCGTCACTCAAACTGAAACCAGCACTACCGTTCAAGGTCCAAAGGTTGGTACTTTGAAACCATTAAAGCATGTCGATATGGAACCAATGACTGACGCTTTCTTGACTGCAACTGTTGTTGCTGCTATTGCAAATGATCCAGAAAATTATACCACTATTACTGGTATTGCAAACCAAAGAGTTAAAGAATGTAATCGTATTGAGGCAATGAGAGTGGAATTAGCTAAATTTGGTGTTATTGCAACCGAATTAGATGATGGAATTGTTATTCATGGTATTGATTATAAAAACTTGAAGGTTCCGGAAGAACCAGGTATTTTCTCATACGATGATCATAGAGTTGCAATGAGTTTCTCATTATTGGCTGGTATGGTCCAAGAAGGTTCAGTTATTATTCAAGAAAGACAATGTACTTCAAAGACATGGCCAGGATGGTGGGATATCTTGCATACTAAATTTGGCGCATCATTAGATGGTTTTGAACCAGCTTCATTTTTTGATTCCAGCAAAAATGGAAATGCATTACCTGCAAAGAACGGTGAGAAAAGTATTATATTGATTGGTATGAGAGCTGCTGGTAAGAGTACAATGTCTAAAGTTTTCTCATCAACTACTGGATTTTCAATCATTGATATTGATGAATATTTTGAAAATAAGGTTAAAAAGACAATTAAAGAATTTGTTGAAAAAAATTCATGGGAAGAATTCAGAAAACAGGAATTAGAAACGGTTAAAGAAGTCTTAGCTAAATATCCAACAAATCATATTCTTTCAACTGGTGGTGGTATCGTTGAAATTCCCCAGGCAAGAGATCTAATGATTGATTATAAGAATAATGGTGGTATTGTTTTACACTTACATAGAGATATTGAACAAATGATCAGTTTCTTGAACAATAAGGATACCGATAGACCTGCATACACCGAAGAAATTTTAGCAGTTTGGAAGAGAAGAAAGCCATGGTATGAAATGTGTTCTAATTATTTCTTCTATTTACCACATTGTGATAACGATGAAGAATTAACCAATTTAAAGGCAAGTATGAGTGCTTTTGTCGACGAAATTATTGGTAATCCAACTAATATTCCAAATGGTAGATCATACTTCGTTTGTTTGACCTACCCAGACTTAAGCGAAGGTGATGCATTAAAGAACATTTCTCAAATTACCGCTGGTTGTGCTGCAGTCGAATTACGTGTTGATTTACTTAAATCTTATGACTTAGTGTTTGTTGCTCATCAAATTGGGTTATTAAGAAATCATACTGAAATGCCAATAATCTTTACTATCAGAACAGTTTCTCAAGGTGGTGCATTCCCAGATAATGATTACGATAAGATTGCAGATTTAACAGAATTGGCTTTTAAGATGGGTGTTGCATATGTTGATATGGAATTATCATTACCAGAAGGTTTGTTTGCAACTTTAATTTCCAAGAGAAGATTTACCAAGGTTATTGGTTCTCACCATGACTTTTCTGGTGAATTTAAATGGAATAATTCTGAATGGGAAAATAAATATCAATTTGCTGTCAATTCAAATGTTGATATTGTTAAATTTGTTGGTACTGCATTAGATTTTAATGATAACTTTGAATTAGAAAATTTCAGAAAGGCACATACTGCTAAACCGTTAGTTGCAATTAATATGCGTAGATTAGGCCAATTGTCAAGAATTGTCAACCCATTCTTAACCCCGGTGACTCATCCATTATTGCCAAATTCCTCTGCACCAGGTCAACTTTCAATTAAACAAATCAATGAATCTTTGACTGCAATTGGCGAATTAGTACCAAAAAACTTTTATGTTGTTGGTACTCCAATATCACATTCCAGATCTCCAATTTTACATAACACAGGTTATGAAGTTTTAGGTTTACCAAACTCTTTTGAACTTTATGAGACAGAAGATGCAGCCAAAGTTTTTGAATTAGCTCAAAATGCAAATTTTGGCGGTTGTGCAATCACTATCCCATTAAAGATTGATATGCTTAAATATGCAACTTACTTAAGCGATTCTGCGAAGATTATAGGTGCAATCAATACCTTCTACCCACTTGGTGATAATAAATTCTATGGTACTAATACTGATTGGATTGGTATTACTGAATCTTTTAAGAGAAACGGGGTTTATGGTAATATTAAGAATTGTTTGATTATTGGTGGAGGTGGAACTTCCAGAGCTGCCGTTTATGCCTTTAAACAAATGGGATGCGAGAACATTTACATGTTAAATAGAACTGCAAGTAAATTACACGAAATTAAAGAATCATTCCCATCTGATTATAATATTACCGTTTTAGATGACGAATCTAAAGTTTCTGCTGTTAACGGTATTGAATTAGTTGTTTCAACTGTTCCTGCAAATGTTGAACTTGATGCGTCATTCATTGCTAATATTAAATCCGTTTTAGGTAAAGGTGTTGGTAATAAAGCATTCATTGAAGCTGCCTACAAACCATTAGTTACTCCATTGATGAAGGTTTCCCAAGACGAATTTAACTGGAAAGTTATTCCTGGCAGAGAAATGCTAGTCAATCAAGGAATTGCACAATTCAAAGAATTTTGCGGCATTGAACCTGCTTATGAAACAATTTTCAACGCAGTTATTTCTGAATAATTGTAAACTACTGTCTATATTTTTGTCTTTATCTTAATTTGTTTACGTTAGCCTAATTTACTCTACACGAACGAAGTGGTTACTATCAAAAACTAATTAAAATTCGTAGAAAATTATTAGATGTAGAATGGAAGATCATGATATATGTCCCACATAATTTCGAACCCTATAATCTAAATGAACAAAACAACGATTAACATAAGGTAATGTCTCAATTGCATATTGCAACGATTCACCTAAATCATGACAGTCTTTTAAAGAAATTTTTGAATTACGTAAGACAATATCAACTTCGACATTAACTAAATCACCAATGTGGTACATTCTGTAATTTTTAACTTTTGCAATTGCATCCGTGAAACGTACAATTAAATATAAAACCTGTTGATAATCAGTTTTGGAAGCGCTTAAACCACTTAAATGTCCAATATGTTCAAATGATATTTCAATCCATTGAATCATAACATATAAACATAATAATGATGCACCCAATGCATCTATCCACCATATTTTAAAATATAAACCAAATACAGGAAACAGCAATGAACACACATTAAAAATAATATCAGTTTTGGCATCCTCAACTAATGCTCTCACTGAGGAATTATTAACATGCTTACAAATTGCATAGGCAGCATATTTACTTGCAATTGTACCAAACATAATTGAAATTGCTGTTTTAGATAATGTAATATTTTCTCCTGTATCACCAGCAAATAATTGTTTCAAAGATTCTATCAAAACTTGTGCAAAAGAAATAATCATAATAACAGAAAATATCATAACTCCAATTGGTTCTAATTGTTTTCTACCAACTGGGAATCTTGATGATTTTTTGATCGCATATCTATTGGCAATAAAAATGACTAGTGTTGACAAAAAATCTAAAGCTGAATCAACAAGTGAAGCAACAAGTGATAGAGAGTCACTTAAATAAACAACCACAATTTTTCCAATTAATAAGAAAACATTCAAGGCAAAATTTAGATAGATTGCATACATAACGACTTTAGAGGAACCATCATGTCCTTGGCCTAAAATTCTGGCACTTTCCAAATCAATATTACCTGGTGTCAATGTATTATTAATATGGCCATTACGTTTTGAGCCATTTGAACCATTAGTCGAACTCTCTTTCATTTTTTTTGCAATTGGAATTGTCAAATTATTACTTACAGATGAATTTTCTGTTTGTGGAGTTCCGTTATCATTAACGATATCATCTTCGTCAGAACTGGAATTACTGGTTGAAATGTTATCAGCATAGTTTTGAATCATTTCAAGTTGAATTCCTGTGTCTAACAATAAATCAATATCTTTATACCTATCAATCATTTCATTTTGATTTTTATAAAACTTTTTTACTTCACCTTTCATTCTATTAAGTTTTTCTTGTGGTTCTTCATATTTTCCCCAGTCAATTAGTCTACGAATTTTACCAATCAATCTATATGGACGTAGATGTTTTAAGGAATCAACTCTATTGGAAAGTTCATCAAAATCATTCCCAGGTATTAAACTTAACCGTCTTTTCAAATTCATAGGGTTATTCACACTAATTGGTAATGCTATATCTTTAGATGGCTTCAAATAGCCAGAAAATGTTGAACAACGATGCAAACTTAATTTATCTTCATGTTGTTCCGCATTTCCATCTTCAACGGTGTATGAAGTGACGCTACCAACTCCAAGTGGAGTATATTCAGTCATTATAAACACTCTGACTGTAGTGCAAATTGTAGCCTTTATAGAATACACATGCTTTAATAAGATCAAAAAATATTGCTTTCTGCAGCGATTGTTAATACTTCATCTTGACTCTTTGTATTGGACAAAAACAAAATCAACACGAAAGTGGCTTAGCACGTTTACTCCGATAACTTTATTTCTGCGACGACCGTCCGCAACATGATAATATCCCATTTTGATTATTTGTCAGCTTCAATCTACAGTATTCTCTTCGGCTTATTTTGTGCTCAACAATCTCGACCAAGAACTAACCAATGTCATCACTACAAACACCCCCACCAGAGGGTAAACTTTCAGATTTAAACGTACCAGAGCCAGAACATTGTCCTGGTCCACAGTCTGAAAATGCAGGTCAAGGTGAGGCATGTCAAACTTGTGATAACAAAGATATTTGTACATCATTACCAAAAGGTCCAGATCCTGATATTCCAATCATTTCTGAGCGCTTGGCTAATATTAATCATAAAATTCTGGTACTTTCAGGGAAAGGTGGGGTTGGCAAGTCAACGTTTACATCAATGTTATGTTGGGCACTAGCTTCTGATGATAACCTAGAGATTGGTGCTATGGATTTAGATATTTGTGGTCCTTCATTGCCTAAAATGTTAGGTGCTTCATCGAATGAAACAATTCATGCTTCAAATTCGGGATGGTCTCCCGTCTATGTAGCTGATAATTTAGGTATGATGTCCATTCAATTTATGTTACCATCGGCTGATTCTGCCATCATTTGGAGAGGCTCAAAGAAGACTGCATTAATCAAACAATTTTTGAAAGATGTTGATTGGGGAGAATTAGATTATCTTGTGATTGATACCCCTCCAGGTACCACTGATGAACATTTAAGTGTGACAAATTATATGAAAGAAGTTGGGATAGATGGTGCCTTAATAGTTACAACACCACAAGAAGTTGCATTACTAGATGTTAGAAAAGAAATCGACTTTTGTAGAAAAGCAGGAATAAAAATATTAGGTTTGGTTGAAAATATGTCTGGTTTTGTTTGTCCTGGATGTGGAGGTAAATCACAGATTTTTAAGCCGACAACAGGTGGCGGTCAACAATTAGCAAAAGATTTGAACATTAAATTTTTGGGAAGTGTCCCATTAGATCCAAGGATAGGAAAATCATGCGATAATGGAGAATGCTTCTTTGATATATATCCAGACAGTCCAGCTTCTGAAGCTATCTTAGAAGTTGTTGAATCTTTAAGAGACGAAGTTGAAGGTACTGTACAATAAATAAAGAAATACACACTATTTCTTTAACATTAATGTTTTATTTTAATTTACACATTATAATAGATAATTCTAAAATTTTGTAGCTTCTTTTATAGAACTTTATATAAATGCACAGGGGGTGCAACTTAATATGTATTAGCTTATCACCATTCTATTGTTGAAATCATCTTCTTCGTTATCCAAATTTGCTTCCAAATAGTTCTTTTCACTTTCTGGTAATTCTAAACTGGATAATTGATCAACATTACATTCTAGCCCTTCTCTAAATGCTATTGAAATCAATTTTTTTATCATAACAGTCTTAGCGATCTTTACTTTAGAATTGGTTTCAACTAAGAATGGAATCGTCCCAAACATATTATCAATCATTTCTTTTAATTTGTTACATTTTGTTTCATATTCATCATCATTATAATCAAAAGTATTTGCGAACTCAACGACAGAGATATAATCACCATAAACACAAGCACCGATGTTAGATTCACTTAGTATTAAAAATTCTTTAATCAAATTCTCTAATTTGATGATGTCAGATGAAACGTCACTTATAATTATACCCGGTGCGACAAATTCTAACATGAAATCATGTGCCTGTTTTAATTTATTTGCTGAGATTAATTCTAGTGTACTCTTATAATATTCTTTTCTATGTTTAAATTCAACTGAACGTGATAAATGTAAAAGTGTATGTGGCACATGTAAATCTCTTTGTATCTGTCCTAGCCTGTGATCATCTTCTAAAAATCCAAATTTGCAAACATTATCAGCAAACAATTGAGTGAGTAAATTTTCATTTTTCTTATCGTCAATCATATGTTCTAAAACAAAGGCCGCTTCTTCAACAAATCCTTTCTTTTCTAATTTTTTACTGAATCCTTCAACGACGTTATCAAATTGTTCATCTGAAAATTTAATAACAGATTTTAGGTGCTTCATTAATAAGAATTGAAATTCAATATCGAATTTACCAATGATAACAAACTCTGAATTGTAAAGTTTCAACAAAGGGAAAAATACTTGATAAACGGGATTTTCAGAAATTCCAGTACTTTCACAATATTCAATAAATTGGTTAATTGTATTTTTTAATGTTTGATTAGTATCACCATATTTGATAAGTAAATATAATACAACTGGCCAAGTTAATCCATCTAAATGATTAACATATTCTTTACTCAATATATTACCCATTAATAGCTTATAGACTTTTAAAACACTAGATGGAATGAAATTCAAAGAACCGTTTTCCCATTCCTTTAATTGTGCCCTTGCTAATTTGTGGATGGTTTTATCATTTGAATCGATCATTGTTAATAAAACAGCTAGGTGATTATTTCTAGTATTTAGAGCATATTGAATTGCATCTGGTAGTTTGTCAGTACATATGAAATGATATATTTTATCGACATTATCTCTTGGTAATGAACTGGATTCAAAACTGTTTTGTTCAAGATTCATTGAAATTATCTTTTGTAAGAAGTCACATAATAATTCCCTTCTTTTAATATCTAAAATGTGTGATCTTTTTGGTAATGAATTTGATGTGTATGCAATAAGTGATCTGCTTAAAAATGAGGCAACATAATTATCATCGTAAAGAATGGATAATAATTCCCATGAAGTAAAATCACTAGAAGCTTCAAAACTTAATAATGGTGTAGTTAATTTAATGTGATCATCAAGGAAAAATAAAGGTAAGTTATTAGTTCTTAATGTAGAACGTGTTTGAAATAATTCAGTCTTTAAACATTTTTGATATTTTTCTGAATTTTCAAAACTGAAAGGTGGTTCAGTTATAACTTTAACTAATTTAGAAGTATCCTTGTCACCAAAAATCAGATCGCCAACATTCTTTGGATCCAGCTTAACATTATAACGGGAGTCTAAATTTTTATTAAAAGCCGAAAAAAAACCATTGGATAATTTCAATTGTTCATCCCAATTGTTACTAATTGATAATTCAGTTTTTGCATTAAATACTTGTAGGTTTAGATCCTTAACTTCTGGTTCATATGCACGGACCTCAACAAGCTCATCAATATCATTAGCATTCCTGATTAGAGCTAATTTGATATTATTCTCATCAATTTCTTCTGGACCATTATCTATACCGGAAGGCACTGATGCATCAACAATTTCATCTTCATCAATATTTGTTTGGGTTAGTAACAGATCTTTGTTAATCTTCTCATATTTATCTTCCAGTTCAAAAGTTCCAGGAGCAACAACACCGAAATCCGGTTTTTGTCTCTTCCAACTATCACCTGGTTGACCGTAACCTGCAATTTTCTCTAATGCGTTAATTTGTAATTCGTTACGTCTCTTCTCATTGGTATATTCCAACTCTTGTTGTTTTTTCCATTTTGCAACAATTTCTGGATCATCATCTTCTTCGTCAACAATACCCCAAATTGAAAAGTGTTCAACTTCAAAAACATATGTGCCATTGATTGGATCAAAACTGATAAATTTCATACCATGTGTAGATTTTAATCTTTGAATATGACGTTCCAATAATCCCATATCTGGATTTAATACATCGTATTGGCGTGGAAAAACTTTTTCCAGTGTGATAACTGCTGGGACGTTCAATCCATTACCTTCGGATGGTTTATTCACTTCATTCGGATAAACTTGCAACGTACGATGTTGAAAAAGAATTGTTTTGTGGAGTAACTGATCCCAATTTCCTTCAAATGCAGATAAGTCCACTGGATATTTAAACATAAGATTACCAAAGCCTTTTCTACCAGCTGTGAAATTTTCAACATGTGCCAATTCCAATGATGATAATTTTGAAAGATCTTCAATTGATGGTGTGCACCAATATTCTAAATTTTTATCTTCTTTTTGATTGATCATTTCAGTAATAGTTTCTTGAGTCTTATCTATTTGTTCAGAAAGTGGTTTAGAAAAAGTAAGTTCTTCTTTATGGTTCACTTTTTCAATTATATCCGATGATTCTTTTTTAATACGCTTGGATGGTGGTTTAAACGACTCAATAATACTTTTACCAACCTTAGGTTCTGAGTCTTGCTTCTTTATATTTGACCGAAGATCAGTTCGCCTCGATAAAATAACTGTATTTGGATCAATTTCGTCATATTTAACATATGAATTTTTTGAACTTTTAATAGTTAATCTTCGATATTCACTTTTTGAAGCTGGGACTCTTGGAATGTCCATACCAATCGATGCTGAATACTTTTGTAATTGCAAACTTGAATCATCACTACAAATGTTTTTACTATTATTATTGTGTTTATTTGAAGTAAATAAACCATAAATATTTTCAATTGAATATTTACTTGGAACTTTGAAAGTATCAACAATACGACCAACTAAAGAATTATTATGACTTGCATTATTATTCGTTGATGAAACAGACGTTGATCTTTTTCTTTTCAGTTTAGTACTATCATCAGACGCTGAAGTTAGTGATTTTGGCATTTCTTCAGCAGAAAACTTGGCAAAATCAACTCCATACGAAGATGGATTTGTAATTTGTTGCTGTTGTTGAACTTGTTCATTTTGATTAAATGTTAAATTATTCATGGTATTACAAAATGAAGGATTGGTTGAACTATTTCCGAACAGTGATGGTTTTGCGCCAAAGCTACTAGTATTCAAAGATGGTGTAGTAATTGGTTTATTAGCAAAGCTGAACCCACTTGAAGAAGAAGATGGACCTGTGTTTTCAAAACTAAAACCAGAAGTAGTAGGTTTTGCAGGGGTATTCAATGAGAATCCACCTAATTTAGGTGCAGTCGATGTTGAATTGTTTGCTGAAAACAAGTTTGATGTGGTATTAGTCGGATTTCCAAATGAAAAGCCACTTGGTTTATTTAAAGCATTGACTGAAGCAGTGTTGTTATTGTTGTTGCTGGAGAAATTGAATGATGGTGTTGATGTATTATTTGTTGGGGCAGTACTGGGTGCACCAAACGAAAACCCCGCAGGTTTCTGTTGTGCTTGGCCAAACATTGATTTCGTTTTGCACTCGACTATATGTCTAGTTGATTTTAATGAAATATGTCTGATTAAGTAGAAATCAAAATTACAATATTGAAGGAGAAAATCATGACAAAAGCTGGATTGAAAAAAAGACAAAAATCCAAACAAAATTTCCTCCATCGCGGGTTTCATTCTGTTAGTTTTTCCACCATCAAACTACGTTCATGGAAATACCCTACGTTATGACCTATAACAAGATCGAACGCTTACTTTTATATACAAAAAACAAATCTAATTAACAAACAAAGGAACGGGGAAATAAAAAAAATCAAAATATATAAATAAATGTAAAATTAAAGAAATTATTATGCAGATGGCATCTTGGATAAAAGATCAAATGAACCAGTACCAGCAAGATTAAGTTTACCCATAACAATTCTAGCACTTGGTGATTTCAAATCTTCTCTATCAGAGTTCAAAACAGCCTTTGTCAAAAATTGACATGTAGTTTCATAAGACATCTTCATGAATGATGATGTACATGAATCAATACCTTGTCTATTAAATGCTAAATAAGTACCTTCTCTTGTCATGTAATCTGCAATTAAATCTAAATGTCTGGAACTAACACTAATTGCATAAGTACCGAAAACACGGTTGATTTCATTGACAATTGTATTTCTAGCAGCTTCAACACCATAAACCTTCAAAACAGCAGCGACATCATTGGCTCTAATGTTATTGACATTAATGAAAGAATCATGTTCCCACATTTCTTGAAAGTTAACACCTTCGGTAAGTAATTGACGAACACCTTGTTCATCACTTGGATGTAAACAACGACCAATGTTCTTAACTTCACGAACAACACACTTGTTACAAACATCTTCAACAATGTTAACCATAAGTAATTTTTGGGTATCTGCTGATAATTCAAGTTTAAAGTCACACCAAACACCGTTTTCATCATCGAAGTCATATTCAGTAACGAATGTGTGACCAATAATGACTTCATGTTGTCTAACTTTAGCTAACTTAGATAGGTTCTTTTTACCAACAATATCTTCTTTCTTTGAATCAATTTCCATTTCGTTATCATCAGCTTCATCTTCAGATTCAGATTCTTCATCACTTGAAGCTTCAGAAGCAGATGCATCAATAATATCTTCATCACTCTTCTCAGCTTCTTTCATAGCTTCCAATTCTTCATCATCTGGATCGTCATATGAAACTGCTTGTTTGGTTCGACTCTTTTCATCAGTACCTTCATCGCTTGATACTTTACTTGTTGCTTTAGTCTTTGCAACTGCAACACCAATATCTGGCATAGTAGCAGTATTCTTAATTTGTTGTTTTCTTAATTCCTTGAAAATAACAGCTTCCAATTGGGAAATAAATTGTTTTCTAACAGTTGTCTCTAATTCTTCCTTGGTGACATCATACTCTTCTTGATAATCTGTGGAATCAAAGAATTTAATCTTAATTTCATAAGATCTGGTTGCATTGATACCAGCACTAACATCAGCAGTAGTTTCAACAACAGTAACATCATCAATGAATTCAGAGAATCTAATCTTAGTAATGGATTTACAGAATGCATCGGCAGATTCATCATCAACATCATCTAAAATTGGTAATGTCATTTGAGGTGTCTTAATAGAAGCAGAAGCAGTCATAACAATTTCTCTTAAACGTGGAATACCTAAAGTAACATTTGCAGCACCGTGACCAGCAAAATGGAAAGTATTCAAAGTCATTTGAGTTGAAGGTTCACCAACAGATTGAGATGCAATAATACCAACAGCTTCACCAGGGTTAATTAAAGATCTCATATATTTCAATTGCATTAAAGCTTTGAATTTCTTTGAGGTTAAACCACCATTAGTCTTTGCTTCCTTACTTGAAACAAATAATTCTTCGTTTGATGAAATGAACTTTTCTAATTTTTCTTCGAATTTATCAGAAACTGAACCTAAGTATCTTGCAGGGTTGAAAACAGAGATCGTTGGATCATACTTATTAGATTCTTGATAGTGTGGGATATCTCCTTGTTTCTTCAAATTCTTCTTTGCCTTTTTATTATAGGAAATTGCGGTTTCAGCATCTAAATTATCAACACTAGATGGACTATAACGTTGTAATAAAGAATTATAGTTATCAACAAAGAATTTAAATTCATATAAGTGTGATTCTTTTGTAACATCAATTGCATCACCACCATACATAAATTGAATCATGGTACCATCTGAGTTTCTAACGGTATTATCATAGTTAATAGTTGCACCTTCTAATTGTTTAGTTAAACATCTTTGTAAATAACCTGAATTTGCAGTTTTAACGGCAGTATCAATTAAACCTTCTCTACCTGCCATACAATGGAAATAATATTCTTGTGGTCTAATACCAGAATAGAAACGGTTTTTAACATAACCACCAGCTCTAGCATCAGTTTCATAAGGTTTAAAACATGGTAAAGTTTTACCAGAGACCATAACTGGAACTCTTCTACCTTCTAAAGCTTGTTGACCTAATAAACACATAATTTGAGAAACGTTAACATTGGAACCTTTAGCACCAGATAAAGCCATGGCTTGCATAGAGTTGTAAGGGAATCTTTTCATTGTACCGTTTGGAACACAAGTAGAGACAACTTTACTTGTAATTGCATTAACTTTTGACATGGTAACAGCATCAAGAATTGCTAATTTATTATCATCTCTTAAGATTTCTTCCAATCTCTTTTTAAACTCTGGATCATTAACCTTTGTTTCAGATTCTAAATTGGTAACTTCAGTTGCAGCAATTCTACCAGTATCAACAGATTCTTTTAATATATCATTTCTCCATTGATTACCTTCAGCAGTTAATCTTAAATCATCCATACCACAAGTAAAACCAATCATCATAATATAAGCAGTAAATAATCTACCTAAAACAGATAATGCTTTACCAGCAACAGTTGGACCATAAACTTCATGTAATGAGTGAATAATACCATATTTAGAAGCACCATATTGAGATTTATCTAAAATACCACATAATAATTCACCATTTTTGAATAAAACTTCATTTTCTTTCGACCCTTGACCCCAATAATCATTTTTAATTTTATTTGAAGATTTCAAATTAATACCTGGAGTATCCAAAGGTTTAATATTTAATAAAATTGTTGAAATAACTTGTTTACCTGTCCATAAAGGAACTGGTTTAAAGATAGTTGGTGGAACCGTGATGATTTTAGAACTTGAGGAATGTCCATCTTCTGGACGAATACATGAATAAATTAATTCTTGATATTTTTCTCTCGTAAAAAAGGTATCTTTACTTGTTAGCCAAACACCCGCAGAAATGTGGTCTTGAATTAAACCTCTGACAGGAGAACCAGAAGTTGGAGTTAAATATTGAGAATCGGTATTTGCTAAATTGAAAGCTTCAGCTCTTGCATTTTCATTTTGAGGGAAATGCATATTCATTTCATCACCATCGAAATCAGCATTATAAGCACCAGTATTTGCATAATGTAATCTTAAAGTTTTTTCACCTGGTAAGACCCTAACTTTATGACCCATCATAGAAGCTTTATGTAAAGTTGGTTGTCTATTCATCAAAACAACATCATTATTTTTAATATGTCTATGAACTTTTTTATTTAAAACAGTAAAACCAGAAGATGGAGTCATTAATTGTGATGCAATTGATTTTCTTTGTTCTAAAGACATACCAATAAGTGAAACTAATGAACCATCTTCATTTTGAACTTGAATTGCACCTGGCCATTTATCAGGACCATTAATAACAGCTTGTCTTAATTCAGAAACATTATATGGAGTAACTGGTTCAGGGTATGTTAATTTAACAGCAAAAACAGGTGGGACACCAATTTCATTAGTTTCTAACATTGGATCAGGAGAAATAACAGATCTTGCAGCATAATTAACTCTTTTTCCCATCATATGTTTTCTGAATAAACCTTCCTTCTTTTCTAATGCTTGTTTGATACCTGGAGTTGGAGCCTTTGTGTTAACATTTTGGTTTTTGGTTGAATCAATAAAACCATTAACATCATTTTGTAAAGTAACAAAAGAATTCATTAATCTATTAAAGATAATTTTCTTTTCATCAATTGATAAATCTTTAGTTAAATTTGAGAATTGATCATTTAAATCTCTAATTAATAATGAAGAATTTAAAATTTTAGTTAATAATTCGTTTTGTGAATTTTCATGAATTTCATCACCTAATTTTGAAGGTAATCTAAATCTTGTTGCAGGAACAACCAATGCATGAATGAAAAACATATCAGCTGTTAATTTTTGATTCGATAAAGGTTTAGAATGGAATAAATATTCAATAATTGAAGATTCAGTATTAAATAAAGCTCTCATAATAGATCTAACTTCAGTTGATAAAACATATTTTGAACCATTCTTTGGAGGTAAATGAACAAAGGATTTTTTATTTTTAATTGAACCTAATTTAATTCTATTATTTGTTAATTCTTTATCCTTCAAAGCATTTTCGAAAATTTTAGAAAAACCATCCTTACGAAAAGTTGAAGAGAATAAACCACAATTTTCACATTTTTTCTTTGATAAAATTTTTGAATAGAAATCAGTGATTAATTCTTTTCTTGATTCACCGACAGTTGCAGTGAAAACACCGGATTTAGTGGTTCTACCATCATTGATTGCGTCATTAATTGCCTTCATAACAAATAATTCTCTCTTTTCAATTAATAATTTTGAAGAAGTAATTGATAAATTTTCACCTTCATCTTTTTCTAATTCATCTTTATCCTTTTCAATATCATCAATATTATCTAATTCATTTGATTCCACATGAATTTTGTCTAATTCATTAGATTCTAAAATCAAACCATATTGTAGTAATTTTAATTTACATTGAAATCTATGAACTTCATTTGAATGTAATTTAAAATGATTACAATAAAGACATGAAGTTCTTAAAAACATATATAATTGATTGAAAAATAATGGATTATAAACAGGTACTGGTAATTCAATATGACCTTGATGACCTGGACAGTAGATTTCGTTTAAACCACATGAAGCACATAAGTTTTTCAAAAATGCACCCAAACATGGATCATAAAGACCACCTGAAATTGGATGGCCTAAATTATCGAAGACTGTTGGATTTGTAATTTGCTTTGCAGATAATTTTCTAATTTCATCTGCTGATAAAATACCAAAATCCACATGAGTGATTTCGGAACCAACAGGTCTAGAAATATCCATTTTAGATGTGAATTGTTTTGTGGATAGGGGAGAAGAGACAAGTAATTCAGAAGGATGTAATCTTTTAAGATTCTGAAAAATCAAAATAAAATTTTTTTCCTGAAAAAAAGAGAAATAGGAATGAAAAATGAAAAAAATGCGAAATAAAAAAATGAAAATGAAAAAAATGAGAAATAAAAAAAAATAAAAACAAAAAGAAATGAGAAAATCCTAAAAGTAAGAAAATGAGAAAATCCCAGATAGAAAAAACCTCTCATAGCTCCCGGTGCACGGATGTCTGCTGCTACCGATAGATTTCTGCGTGCCGTGGAAACCGAACCGAAGACGGGCAGCGGAGAAAGGCTGGCCCGCGTGTGGGTCCGCGTATATCATCACAACCGTATCTTGTTGGAGCTGATGCTGTCACTTTCCCGATCTGATTACAATGCATCACTTAATGCAATCTCGGTAGTCACATCTATAAATTTGCCCTCTTATCTCTTCTTGGCTCCGTTCCACCACCTCATCTCTTTTTTTACTCTTCCTCCTCCCTTTCGTTCTCCTCTTCATCTTTCCCATCTTCTCATAGAACAATTGAAAAACAAAACAAACATGACGAATCCATCTGTGACACAAGCACCAACAAAGACAATCTGCGTCTTCTGCGGATCATCATTCGGAAACTCCCCGGATTTTTCTACATCAGCCACTAAGTTGGGCCAACTGATGGCATCCAAGAACTACGGGTTAGTTTACGGTGGTGGAACAACAGGTCTTATGGGCGCAATTGCTAAATCCATTGCGTCCAATGGCGTTTATGTTCATGGTATCATTCCAGATGCATTGGTCTCAAAGGAACGTGTGTCTGCAGAAGACATTGAAAAAATGAACGAATCAATTAAAAACAACGTTAATAATCATAAAGGTGAAACACCATTGGATGATTCATACGGTAAAACAACCATAGTTACAGACATGCATACGAGAAAGAAATTAATGGGTCAAGAAGCCGATGCATTTATTGCACTGCCTGGTGGATTTGGTACTCTGGAAGAATTATTTGAAATTACTACATGGTCACAATTAGGCATTCATCAAAAACCAATTATTTTATTTAATATGAATGGATTTTATGATGAATTGATTGTGTTTATTAACAAGGCTATTGAAAATGGATTCATTTCTGAAAATAATGGTAAGATTTTACAAATTGCAAACACTTGTGAGGAAGTCATTGAAAAATTAGAAAATTATACAGTTCCTGAAGGTAGATTCAATTTAACATGGAAAAACCAGTGATGATGTTGTAAACTTTGTTTAATTTCATACATACACGCATATGTATATATATATATATATATTGGATAGGTATATAATTATAAAGAGCATTATTAGTAAATTAAAAGTATTCTTTAACATAATCAACACCATTAACACATTGTGCAACAGTTAATTGATCATCACCAATAATATTATTAATTTCAATACCTGCATTAGTAGTTGATTTATAAACGTCATGTTCTAAAATAAGACCTGTACCCTGTATTTTCCACCTTTCAATATCATTAATAATTTGCTTTTTAGATCTTTGAGGTGGACTACTTTCCAGTTGCCAATCAAAAGAATCATGATCCCATAAAACTGCCTGCATACCGAACATTCTTGCTATACTTCTAACTCTATCATCAATTCCACCATAAGGAGGTCTATACCATTTTGGTAAATGATTACCAGTTGCATTCATTGCCCAAATTGACCATTCAAATTGAGCAATTATTTCTTCATTTGTTAAACTTGGTAAAAATTTATGTGACCAAGTATGAGTACCAATTAAATGACCTCTATTTCTAATTTCTTTATAAATTTCAGGTAATTTAATAATATTTGAACCTAAAGTGAAGAAAGTAGTTTTAGAATTTAAATTATTTAATAAATTAATGGTATATTTAGTTGGACCATCATCAAAAGTTTGAGATAATTTTGGACATGTATAAACATCATCATGACTAACACATTTAAAACAATCAAATGAACATTGATCTCTAGTTGTTGGACAAGTACCAGGTTTCCTTAATGGAATATCAGGAATTTTACTAAAATCAATAAAATCCAATGGTATATATGGAGGATTTGTACTAGGCCAAGCATTTAAAGCTGTGAAATCTCTTAGCCAGTCAGGAAAGGGCTGTTTTGCTTTTAACATTGAAACGTCTAGATTTAATTCATCAATTGTTAATACATTAAATGAATCATTGAAAGGAATTGAAGGTGGAGAAAGTGAACGATTTGAATCTGTAGGAGAGTCTATTTTTAATGGTAGAAGAAGTGCATTTGCCGGATGTATCAAAAAAATGTTTGATACTATTAAAAGATGTTTCAATTTAAAGTTCATGATGATGTAGTAAAGCAATGAATTGGGGGGTGATGTCGAAGCAACGAATAGAAGCAGAGAAAATATATGACAAACATAGAAATGAAGCTGTGATTAAAACGGTAACAAAAAGTAAACGGGGATAGTTATATCTTGGAGTGATATTTTTTTTTGTATTTTTGCATTTTTTTTATTATTATTGGATTGGTATAGAATAGTAAAGGGGAAATTTTTAAAAGGTGCCCATTTGCTTCCTAATTGAGAAAAGTGATATGTTGCGGATAACGATATTTTTATTTTCCTGTTTGGTGAGTATATATGTAAACTTACTGATAGAAAAAAAAGGACTATAAAGGATATATTGTATATTATATAGGGAATATTATTGGGTGGGGTATATCTATGTGTATATAGATATTTTAAGGGGAAGCAGGAAGCGGAGTATAAGTCTAATCCGTATTAGATTGTATAAGTAAACCGGTAGATACCCTATGATCATTAATCTGATCATCGTCATTATGATGATAATTATCATGATGGACATGTTTATCACCAACCTCATCCCTGTGGTAATTTTTTGGTGATAATTGTAATCTACTAAGTTGTAGGCTGGATTCAATGGTATAGTTATCAGAGTGCGAACGTTTATGAACAGAAGGGGGGAATGTGTGTTTTGTGATACTATTTCTAGCTTTACCTGTAGACGAGATAGGGAGGAAGTTGGTGTTGGTGTTAATGTGAGTGTTGCTGTTGTTGAATATGTCGGTATCAAAAGTAATGGCCACATTCGGAGATTTGAGGGACATGGAGCTTGATCTTGATCTCACAGTTGGGGTCAAGACGGGGGACTGGTGAGTGATACTGTTTGGGACTCTTTTGATACTTGACATTGTTGAAACCGAAGGTCTTCTCTGGGAAGAGAAGGATAAGGGGGTTGCATTTGAATTCAAACTGAGGGAAGGTATTTCCTGCTGGAACGTAGGAGAAGCGAAGGAGATGGAAGGCGGAACAGGAGGCGAAGTTGCTGAAGAGAAGGAAGAGGAGGACGTCGAGATGGAAGAAGATCTGAGCTGGTGTCTTAGATACCTATTTTCTTCCTTAAGGGAGTTGATTTCATGCATGAGTTTGAGAACGATGCCCTCCTGTTCCTTTTCCATCGAATCGAAGACGTTTGCGGTGGGAGAAAGCAGCGGCCGGACGGTATCAGACATGGTTGGTAAGAGGAAGATAGAGGGAGCAGGAGAAAGAAAGAAGATAGTGGCGACAGGTAGATCAAACACTTTCTCTGGCAACTTGGCCTTTCCCTGTCTGTGTGTCTCTGTGCGTCACTGTTTCTGTCTCTGTCTCTCCATCCCCCCTGCCCCACAACTAAGCCCTCTGTCAAGTGTCAAATCCGAACCTAGATCATCTCCCCTTATCGCAAACAATGCGAAACGAGGCCACATGTGTCGCACCCGTCCAGAAACTGCAAACCCCCCCCAAAACGCAAAACCGAAAACCAAACAGCCAGCAACCGCCCTCGCCACAATCTCATCTCCGCACGGGTCCACTGTTTCCATTCTTGACAACCATTTCATTATCCTACCTTGCATTACACTACATTACACTGCACTACCACCAGCCCCCCTCCACACCCATGTCCTCCACCACCAAAACACCGGCCCCAGCGCCTACCTGGCTCATCGGCTACAACCTCCTCTCGGGCTGTCTGTGGACCTTCGTGCTGCTCAACGTCGTGGCCACCTACGCAGCCTTCGACTGCTCGCTGCCCACCACCTTCGCCCTCACCCACCGCTGGACCGCCGGCGTCCAGTGTCTGGCCGTCGTCGAAGTCGCCAACGCGGCCCTCGGCGTGGTGCGCTCACCCGTGCTGACCACCGCCATGCAGGTGGCGTCGCGTCTGCTCGTCGTGCTGGGCGTCTGGGTCGTCTACCCGCACTCCGCCCTCAACGCGTCGCCCGCCTACGTCGCCGTCCACTTCGCCTGGGCGGTCACCGAGGTGGTGCGCTACTACTACTACGCCTCCCACCTCATGGCCGACGTCGTCGTCCCTGCGTGGCTCCTGTGGGCCCGCTACAACTTCTTCCTCGTGCTCTACCCAGTGGGTATCTGTTCCGAATGTGTCATGATCTATGGCGCTGTCCAGACTGCTCTGGCTCACGACAACGTCCACTACGCCCTCTTCCTCTCCCTCTGCCTCCTCTCCTACATCCCAGGGTCGATCGTCCTTTTCTCTCACATGCTCACCCAAAGGAAAAAATTCATGAAATCTGCTTCACAACCAAAAAATGCGAAAAAGATTCAATGAATGAAGGAAGTGGAAAGTCTGCATGTTTTCGACCGTTTTTTATTTATATTGTATATATATATAGATTCATATAGATCCATATCTCACATCCCCCATACCACACACTACACACCCCGTCCCACATCTCCACATGTTCAAAAGATACCTCTCCACTGCCGCAAAAGCGACCGCAGACTCCCTTCTTCCCCTTAAATTCGAACACAACCTCTACGCAACCATCAAAGTTCATGACAAATCCTACCTCGTCACAAAGGGTGATGTCATTAACCTCCCATTCCAAATGCATAACGCTCAAATCGGTGACAAGATCAATTTCTCAAAAATAGACACCATAGGTTCCAGAAACTACACCTACCATCTCAAGGATGGTATAGATTTAAAAAAAGTTTCTGTTACTGGTATAGTAATCGAAAAGACAAAAACTCCAATGACTATAAAGGAAACCACAAAGAAAAGAGATAGACACATCAAACATGCTCTATCAAAACACGATTTAACTCTTGTTAGAATCAGTGATTTAAAGATTAATTAGTGATACATATATATCTATACATATTTATCTACCCACATACTAAATTTCTGACTTGTATATATACATTTTATACTCTTATTCTTCCACATAGTGTAATAATTTTCCCTCTTGGAACATGTATTTTTTTTTTCAAATTTCAAATTTCCATTTTTCAACAAACCGTCATCCCTAAATGTGCGGAATAAACCTAATTTCTAACATGAATTTTTCTCCCCAGGCATTGATAAAGGAAAATTCACCCCTATTCACCCATCTACACAGCAATGCCTGATCTTCCCGATCTTAAAATAAATACTAAAGTGATACCAACAATATCTGCAAGTTCTTCTCCATTATCATCGCCCGAAAAAATCTCCTCGTTGCAGCCAATTACTCCGATCCACACTAACAGTAAAAAGAACAAACAAAAACTGTCTTCAACAAGAAATAACTTCTCAAACAATAGCTCCAACAATGGTTCAAGTCCATTGTACAATGAGGTCAATACAAAAATGAGTATGTTGTTTAACCCAAGTCCCATAAATAAAAGTGCAACCAATTCTTTAAATAGTCTCACTCTGGAACCTGCTCCTTTCAATCCTGATAAACGATTGTCAAATCACTCGATATCATCAAACATCTCATCGTCGAAAAAATCTAATAATTCAACATCAATACACACTGCCACAATTGATGAAAATTCAATTCAAGGCAATTTGAAAAAAGACGTTGCTACAATAAGTAGTTCCGATTCAAGCAAGGAAGCTGGTGAAGGTATGTTTGACCATTTTTCATTCGAAAATATGATTGCAAGTAGGAACCTCCCGCTAACTTCAAAACTTTCAAATAAAGAATCAACAACAAGAGTCGTATCTGATCCACAACCAACTACCGGCTTGGGCATAAAAAAGCAAACTGACAATGACATTATGTCGAAATCTTTACCCATTGGGAAACCAAAAGATGCCACACCAACTCCTCCACCAACAACTTCAAAAATACCACCAATGTCAAATACAAAAGTGCCTCCAAAGAAACGACATTTAAACCTAGATCCAATTACCTTACCAAAAGATATTAAAAAGTCTTTGTCATCACCAAATCCAATTATGCAACGAACAAAATCTCATAATTCAAACTCTGTAAGTCGAAACAATTCTATCCATTCAAAGTCAAGCATCGGTACCTCCAAATCCCATAAACGCACATCCTCTAAAAGTTCACTTCATGATATCACTACACCAAAATCCTTATTTAAGTTTTTCGGTAGCAAGAATAAAAATAATTCAAATCTGACTTCAGGCTCAGCTTCAACGTCAACTCATTCACACTCTAAATCACAAAGTTCGGATTCTTCAACCTATTCTTATAACCAAAATATCTCGCCAATCTTAAAATCATCATCAACAACAAACACCAACAATAACAACACTAATAATTCATCTTCACCAATTCATAAAATTGCAACATCAAGGAAACACATGTCATTATTAGAAGATTCCGAACTTTTAATCAACAACACCTCCCACTCCCTATATAACAGCAGTTTTAGCAACTCTACTAATTTAACATTATCTCCATCTGAAACTTTAGCACCCACATCACTCCATGAATTAAAATCAAAAACCGGCAGTGTGAAAAGTACAAAGTCAATGAATTTGCCAACTTCCAAATCAAAATTCGACACTTCAAGTAACAATTCAATTCAGTCCACATCAAAGAGAAACTCTATGTTTATACAATCTTCATGTCCATCCCCATCTACAACAGTAACACAGACGCCAATTTCACAATCCATTCCAACACCAACATCCACGACAAATTCAATAAATACAAATTCAGCATCTTCAATATCATCAACCATTTCGACATCATCACAGAGTAAAGTTAGATCATTTGTTAAACTAGGATCCAAATCCAAATCTAAGGCTAAACTAACATCAGGTTCACATCTGAACACTTTAAATCTAAACTCTGGTTCAAATTCAAATTCAAAGAACTATATCGACAACTGGGATGGCCATAGTGGAAGTTTTGAAAAAATAGGTCCTGTTGGTAAAAAGCCAAATCCTACAGGCCAAACAATTTCCGTCATTACCAAATCTAACTTACATAATGATGTAAACAATAACCACCCCTCTTTCACCACTGCCACTACCACTAGTACCACTACTAGTAACAGTTTTAGAAAATCTGTATATTTGCCCTCAACAAGTGAAATCATCAAAGGCTCAAATACGGATCTAAACACCATTCATAATAAATCGACCACTGATTTGCATAAAAACAAAGCTCCCACAAAGGATAATAAAGCCATTGATAGCACTAACAACAGCACTAATATTGATTTTATTTTGAAAAATCCACCTCCACTTTCGAAATTCCCTTCTAGTACACCACCTTTAAAACCAACGAAAACTTTCACCACTAATAAATCACCAGCATCAATACCCTCGATTGAACTACACTCCACTAAGGATGTAATTGACATAAACTCGAAATATTTACCAAGTAAAAAACGTGATTCAAAGATAAAAATTCTAACAACTTTGAATTTCACAGACTTTAAATTAATTGATTTGAAATATACACAACCAATTTCCAAATTTTTAACATATTTGAAAATCAATTATAAACTAAAGGAAAATATAGAAACTTTCCAAATTTATCTAACCGACTTTGGTTTAAATGTTGATAATTTGGGTACAAGACTGGACTTCAAAACAACTGCCAAAATTTTTGATTCTTTAAAATCCGTTAATACAGATTTAACACTGATTTTCTATATTGCAACCACTGATTCGGAATTAAACACTACATCTCCAAAACAAAACAGTAATTCAAATTCTACAATTTATCCACAAGTTGAAGAAACATCAATTTATACAACTTCTTCATATACAAATTCCATCAACTCGGATTCGAGTTATGATAGATATTTACCAACTCCGCAACATTTAATTTCAAATACAAGCAGAAAAGATTCAAATATAGATTATTGGAATATCAAAGAAATTGAAAGAAAACCATCATTAAACAAAGCTGTTTCAATAACACATTCTTCATTAAATGGAAATAGTGGTAATGATTCCGCTCCTAGTTTATCAAGAAAGGCAAGCAAACTGAGTATGTCATCCTCATCTATTACAAACACAAATGCGACAACGCTACCCACATCCGCAAATTCAACAGCAGCATCTAACCCAATTCCTTTAACGACAACAACAACAGCGGCATCTACTTCATCAAAGAATTCTTTTAAGGTTATACCACCACAACATATTCATGTTGATTTCGATAATAAGCGATCATCACCATTCATTAAACAGACGACATTAAAGCCGCAACGCCATCCACCGCCGCCACCACCACCTGTCCCATCATCTACTGCCTCTTCAACATCGGTACCGTTTGCACCAACCACAACCCCCACTATACCTTCTACCACAATGCCTATACCATCTACATTTGATCCGTTAACTTTTACAAACATTGAAAAACCTTTTGTGTTAGGTAAGATCCCTAATTCTACACGTAAAAATAATGTGTCTAGCATAGCTTCATTCACTTCAAATCCAATTTCAAACGCTACTGCCAACACAAATAATTTTAGAATCTCAACTAGTCTGAAATCGTTAAACAGATCAAACACTCATGGTTCAATCTTTAGCACCAAAAGTTCAAGCAGTGGGGTAGACATTGATCGGTTTGCAGAAAACAAAATCGTATTCCAAAAATTTGAAAATAGCAGTAGCAGCAGTAGTAATAATAGTGATTGTGGTGCTGATGTAAGTGATTGTGAAAATAAAGCTGGAAGTGATGGAGATAGTGATAGCGATAGTGATGATGGTGATGGTGATAACGATTTCGGACTATTTGCCAAAGTTCCAAAATCTAAATCAAAGGCTAAACTCGACAACGTAGTGAAAAAAGTTGACGATAGTGATTCGGATTCAGATAGTGACATTAATGATTTATTCATAAAAAAGCCAAAAACTCAATCCAACAACAAAAGGGTTGTTTCTAATGACAAGTTAGAAAATATCTCAGAATTAGAATCTCTGCATAATGAGGCTCGTGCACCAGATGCTGTTGATGATGAAAAGACATTAACAAATGCAATTGCTATCAGACCACCACCGGAAGTTTTATATGATAACTTAGAAGTCTTCTTCCCAAGCACCGATTTGGATGTTTTAATTATCAACGAAGAGCCGGAAAATGGACAAGGCTTTAATAGAATGAAAAGTATCCGTAATATTGTACAGGAAGCAAACAGGAAGAATAGTAATAATAAAAAAAATCAAAGTGTTAAAAAACCAACATTCAATAACACATTTGCTAGACCAAGTTCAATTCCATCATCAAATGAAAATTTATTAAGAAGGAAAAGTACCAAAATGTGGGGACAAAAAGTGATTGAAGTTAATCCCAAAACTCTCAACTCTAGGGGTATCATTAGAAGAGGCCAAAATGATAAAATTTTTGAATTTGCTTGGATAAAAGGTGAGTTACTGGGTATTGGTAAATTTGGTAAAGTTTATGTTGCGTTGAATGTTACAAATGGTGAATTAATTGCAGTTAAGCAAATGACCATCAATTCCAAATTTTTGAATAAGAAGGAAACCAATGAATTAATCAACACTTTCAAATCTGAAGTTGACTCATTGAAGGATTTAGATCATATCAACATAGTTCAATATTTAGGGTTCGAAATCAAAGATTCAATTTACAGTATCTTTCTAGAATATGTTTCAGGTGGTTCCATTGGTCACCTATTAAGAAAATACGGTAGGTTTGATGAACCCATTGTAAAATATCTAACAGAGCAAGCATTACATGGATTAAATTATATTCATTCAAAGGGTATCTTACATAGAGATTTAAAGGCTGATAATTTGTTACTTGAAATTGATGGTATTTTAAAAATTAGTGATTTTGGTATTAGTAAGAGATCCAAGAACATATACACATCCCAATCCAAATTAAATTTTCAAGGTACAATATTTTGGATGGCACCTGAAATTATTAATGATCCAAATGGAATTGGATACAATGCGAAAGTTGATATCTGGGCTTTAGGCTGTGTTATTTTAGAAATGTTTACAGGTGAAAGACCTTGGAATAAATATGAAAGTGAAGGAATTTTATACAAAATAGGTAAAGAAAAAAGAGCACCTCCAATAAAAAGGGAGATAAGAGACCAGATGTCAGATGTTAGTAAATTATTTATGAAAAAATGTTTCCAAATAAATCCAAATGATCGACCAACTGCACAAGTTTTATTAAATGATGAATTTTGTAAAATTGGTGAAAATTTCAAATTTAAAGAAAGTAAACTGGGTAAACTGATCACAAATGCTGAAAAAATTGAAAAAGCAGATCTTAATAGAAGGTTAAATAGTATGGCTAGAAAACTTTAATCTTATTTGTAGTAATTTTTATAGACTTTTAATGCTTTACTAATATATTGAAAACAATGTTTACGTCTGAGGATAAGTTTGAAAAATTTCCAGGCTGTGCAGGATCTTTTTTATTTTTTTTTTACTTTTTTCTTTTACATAAACAAGATACAGAAAATTTTTATTTTGCAGTCTCTAGAACCAAGCTTTTAATAAATATTATACCATTCCCCTAACCAACCCCTCACATATTTAATATCGGAAATGGTTAAAAAATCAAAGACTGTTTCCAAACAAGATAAAAAAATCAGACGTGAAAAAGATGGACACATACTTGAAGAAATTAAACAGAAAGTGAAAGATCTGACGCCATCTGAATATAAAACATTTACAAACTTCAAAGAATTACCATTAACTGCTGATTTATTGAAAGGTTTGAATTATTCAGGATTTGTTAAATTAACAGAAATTCAGAAATTAGCTATTCCTGAATGTCTTAAAGGACATGATATTTTAGCAGCTGCAAAGACAGGATCTGGTAAAACATTATCATTTCTTATACCAGTTATTGAACAATTAATTTTTGAAAATTGGAGTGATATGGATGGTTTGGGTGCTTTGATAATAACACCAACTAGAGAACTAGCGGTTCAAATTTATGAAGTTTTATTAAAAATTGGTAAATTTACCCAATTAAGTGCTGGTTTAGTTATTGGTGGTAAAGATTATGCGTTTGAAAAGGAACGTATTGGACGTGTTAATATTTTAATTGGTACTCCTGGTAGATTATTACAACATATTGATGAAAGTGCCACTTTACAAACCGATAATTTACAAATGTTGGTGTTAGATGAAGCTGATAGAATTTTAGATATGGGTTTTAAGAAAACCTTGGATGCTATTTTAGGTCAATTACCAACTAGTAAACAAACTTTATTGTTTTCTGCAACTCAAACTAAAAGTGTGGCTGATTTGGCAAGATTATCAATGGTTGAACCAAAATATATTAATGCTAATTTGGCAAATGGTGGACTGGGTGGTGAAGAATTATCATTACCTGAAAGTTTGGAACAAAGTTATGTTATTGTTCCACTTCATGAAAAATTAAGTTTACTTTGGAGTTTTATTAAATCACATTTACAATCTAAAATTTTGGTTTTTGTTAGTTCATCGAAACAAGTTCATTTTATTTACGAAATTTTTAGAAAATTACAGCCTGGTATACCATTAATGAAATTACATGGACGTCAAAAACAAAAGGCAAGATTAGAAACTTCTGTTAAATTCACACAAAGTAAAAACTGTTGTTTATTTGCAACTGATGTTGTTGCACGTGGTTTAGATTTCCCAGCTATCGATTGGGTCATTCAATTAGATTGTCCTGAAGATATTTCTACCTATGTTCATCGTGTTGGACGTTGTGCACGTTTTGGTCGTCAAGGTAAAGCTATGTTGATGTTATTACCAAGTGAAGAGGAAGGATTTGTTGCACAAGCAGAAGCAAAAAAAATAGATATCAAAAAATTAAACATAAAAGCTGCTAAAAAGAAAAATATTCAACCACAAATTCAAAGTTTATGTTTTAATAATGCTGAGCTTAAATATCTTGGTCAAAAGGCATTTATTTCATATTGTAAAAGTATTATTATTCAAAAAAATAAAGCCATTTTCAAAATTGATAGATTACCATTGGACCTTTTTGCAACAAGTTATGGTTTACCAGGTATGCCTAAATTAAAATTACCAAAAAAGGCAACCGGTGAATTAAATGATGAAGAAAGAATAAAATTAAAGGAAAAGAAAAATGAAAATAGAAAGTTGAAGTCTTTGGAAAATGCTAATGATGATGGTGAATTTGAAGATAGTTCCAAAAAGGTTAGGACAAAATATGATAAAATGTTTGAAAGAAAGAACCAAAATGTTCTGAGTGAACATTATATGCAACTTAATTCTGAATTAAGCGGTGGAAAAGATGATGACGATGACGAAGATGATGAATTCTTAACAGTTAAACGTAGAGATAATGAAGTCAAGACTGAAGATTTACCTGAACTTGAAATTAACACATCCAAAAGAGCAATGAAAAAGGCATTATCAAAGAAATTAACTGCAATGAATGGTGAAAGAGGATCAAAGATGGTGTTTGATGATGATGGAGTTTCACATCCAGTTTATGAATTAGATGATGAAGAAACTTTCCTCAAACAAGGACCAGAACAAGTAAAATCACAATTCTTATCTGCAGAAAGAGAAAAGATGACAAAGGAAGATGTAGTCGATAAAGGCGTTGCCAAAGATAAACTTACAGAAAGGAAACGTAGACGTAAAGAATTGGAGAGACAAATGAATGGTGATTATTCTGACTATAGTGATGATGATGATGAAGAAGGTCCATATGTTGCTACACTTGGTACACCAGAAAATAGTGACGATGAACATGCTGACCTAGATAGAGATTTAGAAGATAGTGAAGATGAAGATGAAGATGAACCAACGAAGAAGAAACAAAAGAAATGGTTTGAGTCTGATAAATACAAAGAAAGGGATACTACTGATTCGGGTGTTGTTGAACTTGAACAACCTGAAACTATCGATGATTTAGAAGCTTTAACTTTGAAGTTAATGCAATAAGTGTTCTAAAATCGATTATAACTGTATTATATTACATAGCTTATATATTAATGAATTTTTTTTAATTAGATTAAACGTAGTTACTGTAACCCGATGACAACACTGAGTAAGCATTGTTTTTCTTAAATAAATATTTTCTAGCTTCATCAGCAATCCAAACTGTACTACTGATAAGAATCAAATAGAATAAATCACCAAATGATAATGCCTCAGTTTGGAAAATTTCTTGGAAAAATGGAACATAAATTGCACATAATTGACCTAATAATGAACCACCAACTGCATAGTTAAACATTTTATTAGAAAAGCCCAGTTCAAAAACCGATTTTGTACTCGAACGACATGCAAGTGCATTGAACATATCAAATAAAACAAAACAAGTAAATGTCATTGTTGTATCTCTACGTGTAATTGAATCTCCCATTTCACGAACATAAACTAACATAGTACCAATAATAACAAAGAATGAACTTTGTAAAACACGTCTAATAACTTGCATAGTAAGAACATTATCATTTCTCTTTCTTGGTGGTTTGTTCATAACACCTTCGTCAACTGGTTCAACACCTAGAGATTGAGCTGGTGGACCATCCATAATAATATTAATCCAAAGAATTTGCATAGCATTTAATGGATTTGGTAAATTAAATAAAGTTGCAAGTGCAACTAATGATAATGCAGCAACAGATGTAGAAAGTTGGAATGTCAAAAAACTTTGAATATTATTGAAAATACCCTTTCCTTCTTTAATAGCTTGTAAAATAGTACTAAAATCATCGTCAGTTAAAACCATATCAGCAGCTTCTTTAGCAACATCGGTACCGTTTAAACCCATCGCAATACCAATATCAGCTAATTTCAATGCAGGTGCATCATTAACACCATCACCAGTCATTGCAACAATATCACCTCTCATTTGAAGTGCTTTAACAATCTTAAGTTTGTGTTCTGGATTAGTTCTTGCAAAAATTGTAACATTTTGAATTGCATCAGCAAGTTGTATTTCATTCATTTCTTCTAATTTGTCACCTGTCAGGATACAATTAGGATGTGTTGGCATGCCTGTTTGTTGAGCAATATTGTATGCAGTTTTTTCGGAGTCACCGGTAATCATAATGATGTGAACACCACCTCTAATCAAAGATTGGACTGATGATCTAATTTGTGGTCTTGGTGGGTCGTTCATACCCATTAAACCACAGAAAATTAAATCTTTAGGTTCAGTTTCAAAGGCTTTATTAGCTTTAGCAAATGCTAAAACTCTTAAACCATCATCTGCAAATCCATTAACAGTAGAATTAATTGATTCAATAATTTGTGGAGTTAATTTAACAATATCACCGTTTTTATTGTAGTAATTTTTACAAAGTGACAATATCTTTTCAGTGGCACCCTTCGCATATGTATCGACATTTTTACCAGTACCACATGAAACAGCCATATATTTTCTTGAAGAAGAAAAAGGTAGTTCATTAACCCTAATAATACTTTCTCTAATATCATATAGTCCAAAATTTCTCAATGATTCAATAATAGCAATATCTGTTGGATTACCCTGGAATTTTTCCTTTTCAACGGAATACTTTGCATTATTACATAAACACCCAGTATTTAGTAACAGTTGAACATCATTTGAAACGTCGGTGATAATAGCTTGGTGAGAACCATAAGCTACATTTGAATCTTGAAAAACAATTGGTCTAGAATCCATTGATGGTGTCCAAATTTTGTTAACAGTCATATGATTTTGAGTTAAAGTACCAGTTTTGTCAGAGCAAATGACATTAACTGAACCTAAGGTTTCAACAGATGGTAATCTTTTAACAATTGCCTTTTGTTTTGCCATTCTTAAAACACCTAATGCAAGAGTAACGGTAACAATAATTGGTAAACCTTCTGGGATTGCTGCAACCGCCAATGAAACAGAAACTTGGAAAACATCCAACCATGATCTACCTTGGAGAAGACCAATAAAGCCAATAACACCAATGACTGCAAAACTAAAAGCTGATAACTGACCACCTAACTTATCCATTGCATTTTGAAGTGGTGTTTTAGGTTTTTCAATGCTTGACATCATATCAAAAACAGAACCAAAAGCTGTATCTTTGGAAGTTGCAACAACAATACCTGTACCATGACCTTCTCTAACTAAAGTACCCATAAATGCAATGTTGGAACGTTCATTAATTGAAGTGTTGGAACCTAAGACTACGTCCACTGATTTCTTCGAAGGCTTTGTTTCACCAGTCAAATTACTTTCATCAATTGTTAAATGAACCGCCTCAGTTAAACGGACATCTGCAGGAATACGATCACCAACACTAAAATGAATTAAATCCCCAGGAACTAAATGATTTGCTAAAACTGTTTCAGTTGAACTATTACGTGTCAAATGCGCCATTTCTGGAACTAGTTTATTTAATGCTTCAAGGGATTTTTCGGATCTATACTCTTGAACAAACCCAACAGTCACGACAATTAGAATAGCGGCAGAAATGGAAACAGCATCATCAATATTACCCATAAGAAACGATAAAACAGCAGAACCAATTAAGAGCATAATCATTGGATCAGAATAAAAGGTTTCTAAAAATTTCCAGAATAATGATTCTTCTTCATCAGAGTCCAATTCATTCAGACCGTGGATTGAACGACGGTTTAAAATATCAGAAGGGTTGGTTAGACCGCTTTTAATATTTGTATCAAGTTGAGTGACAATATCATCCACAGACATGGTACAATACTTTGATGATAATGAAGTTCTCATTTTTTCGGTCGAAGAAGCGGATGTAAGAACATCCTTCTCTTTATCGAAATAGGACCTTGCATCAAACTCTTCTGTGGTAGATGAAGTTAAACCGCCGGTCAGTAAGTTGGTACTGTATGGATTATCAGACATAATCAATGTTGATCTTTCCGAAGGAGCTTTTTCTAAATGATTATACTATGATTGTAAAAGTAGTGATCAAACAAAAATTAAGTCACTTTATAAATGCAACTGACCTAACACAAGCGTCTGGAATGAACTGATTAGGGTATTTACCTATGTAGAACAAAAAAAGGAGACTTTTCAATAGAAAAAACATTTTCTTGTGAAACGTCTGCACGTTCTTTTTCAACAGAACAATCCTTCTCGACTTTCTGGTTTTCCACTTTCCACATTCTGTTTCTTATTAATTACTCTGCTTCTATAAATATATAAATCTATCATAATATACAATTAAGAATCCGGAATATTATCCAGCACGTTGAAGGGCTCTTATCATTGCATCTTTACGTGACATGCTATTTTTGAGCTCTGAGATCTCTTCTTGTAATTCTGCTACTAGTTCATCTTGGAAAGATCTCTTTTTTATTATCATGTCAGAACTTGTGCCGTTTGGGCCATTGTCAGTATGTTTATGTCTGGTCAGCTCTATTTCAGAAACTCGTATTCGGTTCTCCAAATGACCAACATATGATTCAATCTCATTGAAGCGATTATGATATTCTTGTAATCTTTTACCTAATCTGGATAAAACATCATCCGTTTTTTTTCTGGTAGTGGAATCCAGTATCAATTTACCAAGTAAATCATTCAAGCCGTCTATATCATCGTCACAATCTTGTGATCTTAAAATATTATCCTCCAGTTGAAGTCTCTTTAGATGCTCAACTTGTTCGTTCAAAATATTATTTTCTGCAACCAATTCATAATATAAATCATCTGTGATGGCATTATTACCGCTCGACACAAGGTTATTATAATCGCCACATGAACTAACATCATTTAACATGTTTTTCAATTCCAAGACCTGTAGTTTCAATGCCTCATTCTCTCTAGCAAGCTTATTCGTGTCAACTTCACTGGAATTCTTCTTAACATTCAATGAAACATTTTTGGCTCGACTACCAAATCTCAATGTATTAGTAGTTTCGCCAACAACATTACTTCCCAACTGAATGGTACACAAAATTGACACCATTGAGTCACCATTTAGTGATGGTTGTAATAACCTAGTTAATTTCGAATCTCGATACGGAATATGTGCGGTAGAATTACTGCCACTCTCTGAAAGTTTCGTTATAACATTACCCAACGCTAGTAATGACTTATTGATATAGCTACCTTCTTTACGTCTATCAATCTGTGACGTTGCTCTTTCACTTCCAGCCAAATCGCAAAAATTTAAAACTGATGTTATCTCATTACCTTTGTTATCTTCCATACAAACTTTCAACATAACGATAAAATGTGATCTCGATGACGTATAATTATACTCTGTGGAATCGGTACATCTTGAACTTTCACCTTGATCTATTAACTCGAATAATTTATCAGGTGAGGACACGTTAACTTCTTTTAATCCACGTACTTGGATCCCATATTTGCTATTTTCAACAATTCTTAATTCTTTCACTGGAAATAGACTTTTATAGGGTGGAGCAGTTTCGGTTACCAATAAGTCTTTGATTTTTTCGTTGTATATCTCTAAAATTGAACAAATAATATATTTAACTTTGTACTTATTATTTTCTAAAAGAGTGTCATCGTTAAATATATTGCTATCACAGTTAATAGTTTGAAAATCTTGATCCATTTGATCACTATCATTTTCATGGTTATTTTTAACATTTTGAAATAACAATTCAACAGAATTTTTCAACACACCTCTCATTGAATAGGTTTTACCTGAACCGGTCATACCATATGCAAAAATTGTACCATTATAACCATTTAAACATTTTTCGATAATGGGCGCAGCAACTATCTCAAAAATATTATCGTTATCATCGTTTGTTGAAAAAACATGATCATATTGAAATGAGCCTAGATCTGGGTGTTCAATCTGTGAATTTTGTAAATTCAAATTCCAAGGTGAACTTTCATATGTTTCTATGTTATAATCTAATGGTTTTGGTCTAACTGTGACTTTAATTTTCGAATAATTATTGGTTGAATTGATATCCATTGTATTTATTGTTCCTAATGAATCTGCATAAATTGAAGAATTTGGAATTTTAGCATAACTTATAGATGTTGATGCTGCAGATGATAGAGACAATCTTGAGGATGATCTTGATGTACTTCTAGAGGGTGATTTTCCATATGGTGTAGATGTTACAGCACCAATTCCTGGTGGTTGTTGAAAGTAAATTCTTGATGCATTTCTTGAAATTGTCCCTGATCCACTCATATTCAAGCTAGATGACTTTGATGTTAATGAAGAACTCCCACCAGGAGAATTAATCATACTATACATGTAACTATCATTGTTTTCTTTATTTTGATTTGATATTTTGTGATTTGCGGTTCGATCTGAAAATGATTTTGATGATGATCGCAAACCTGTGGAGTCTGAACTGTTTATACGACCACTATTTCTTGTAGGTGTATACATTTGTTATAAAGATGCTCTAATGACTAGTCACAATACTTGGCAAAATTTTGATCCAAATCTAGGGATCTGTTTACATGCGGTGATCTTGGTTTGATATTTCGTATCATGTCGCTGTAAATCGATCTACCATGCAAGTTTACTGGTGATCGATTTGAAATATTATATATTACAAATAAGTCTATAAAATTACTTTGATAGATCAACAGGACACCATTTCATAACTGTAAATGAATTACTGGCAACATTTCTAACTAAAAAGAACCCATTTTGTAAACGATTAACAATATCTGCGTCAACAAAACCGATAGCCACAGATTTTCCTTCAACTAAATTGAATGATGCACTAGTTACTAAACCAACTAAGTCTTCAATATTTGGGTTGAAATCTGATGAGTTGGGTAGTGATCTGACACGTAAATTTGTACCCCTAATACTCTTTAAGTTCCCACCGCCAATTTCAATCCAAACGTCTTTATCCTCTTCCTTGATATTATATATACGTGCATGAGGTTTTATATTACCTTTTGTCAAGCATGTTAAACTTATAGCAACTACAGGTAAGGCGGGAATATCTTTAATATTGAATGATAAACTTGATAGATTGAGAGATTTATCATTATCAGACATGGAAATTGGTTTATATTTCAATAATGTTGAATGCATTTGGTTGTCCTTCAACTGTTTTTCAGCAGATTGGATTGTTTTAACTATGACTATAATATCTTTTAAAGATTGCGGAATTATATTCATTTTATCATCGGTAGCTAGCTTTTTATTTTCATTTACTTTAGTAAGTTTATTTTCCTTTGTTAAGTATTTCACAACCATTCGTAAGGTTTGTAAACCTCTCCAATCAAGACCAAATGGAGATAATAATTCACCTAAAAATGCGCCGTTATTCTCAACTTTTAATTTAGAATATTCAATTCTTCTAGATTTTGGTCTTTTCTCCCATTTCCTTTCTAGCTCTTCCCTTTCCAGTTCACTTTGAATAAAACCATTTGTGCTGAAAACCATATCAGACCATCCTAATAATTTATTTTCGAATCTTAATTGTTCGAGTTGTTTAAAACCACCAAAATTAATATGTGGCACGTGAGTAATTGAATGCCAAAATGGTAATACCCAAAACCATGGCAATATTAACGTCCATTGCTCATATGATTTAATCAACATTATACTAATTGATGAATCATTTTTATTTATAGGTATTAATTCACCTGGGTGTAAATGACGCCTCTTACCTAATTCTTTTAAACTTAATTGATTGTTATAACATGATGATCTAATTTCAGGTATCAAAAGGTCACTATTAATTGAATTTTTCTTTCTCATCGAAATGATTAAATCTAATTTTTCATCATATGAAAGTTTTGGATTTGTTGGTAATAATGGCTTTGTTTGGAATCTTGGATCACGAACTTTGAATGTGAAAATGGTACCTTCAGGTATGGTTGTTAAATCGTTTATTTTGTGCAAGTTCATAAATTTTTGAAATTGCTCATTATCTGGTCTATCCTTTTCATTATAAAAAATTGATTGTAGTGCAGTTATTGATTTTGGTCCGATGATATTAATTGAGCCAAGTGAATATTTACAATCATGAACACTGATATTTTCCGTCTCATTAAATCTGTGAACAAAAGAATTGAAAACAACTGCATGTAAAGAAGGATCAACCCTAACTAAAAATCTCAAATTGTTTTCAGATCTAATTGAAACGATAGTTGATCTACCGATTGGATCATTTGATTCGCTTGGATTATATATGTAACCGTTCCATGAAATGCCCATTCTAATACATTTCTCTATATCTAATTTAGCTTTTGTAATTTCGGATAAATAATTTTTAACTTTATCATGTGTTTCGGTGGTATAAGAGTTTATAACAATTGATCCAATATAAGAAGTATCAAAAACAATCGCACCTTTCAGTCTCGAAGACCTGCTTGTACTCCTATAACATCTTTGAGTTGGTTCATTAGGAATAGTCCATTCCCATCTTTTCATCATTTTTGCACGTTTTGCATGCCAAACATGAGTTGGCAACCACTTAAACTGTTTCTGTCTTGAGATATACTGAACACAATTAACTTTAGTAATCTTCGAAAGTTTATTAACTGACGTGTTATCATATGAATATAATCGATTTTGAATATTATTTTCTAAATTCTTTATTCTTAAAATATCATTGACAACAGTTGGATTTTGATGTTCTTTGGTTTCATCAACTTTAACATCATTCAACTTGTTCAAGTCATTTTTTAATAATTTAATTTTTTTCCTCAAATTTATTTGTGAGTAACTGACCCATTGAGAATTTGATAATCTACCCTTTAACTTCCACCTATTAGCATATTTTAGTAATTTAATCTTTCTAATAATTTGCCATCTCGATCTACCACGGCCAACTTTTGGCTTAATTGGTTTACCATTTGCGGTAACACCTCTTGTACCAAGCATTTCAGTTTTACCATCTGAATTTAATTGTACTCCCATTTCACGCAATGCCTTTTTTCGCATCCTTTTAGGTATACGACGAACATTATGACTTGCAGTTCTTCGACGTAAAGTTCTTGGTAGTGCTTGGAAAACTCTTGAAGAACCTGAAGTTTTTGATTTAATCATTGCAGAGTCTAAAGCTTTAATTTCAAATTCTCTTGCAGCCAAAAATTCAGGAATATTTAGTTTGTTTGGTATAATTGAACCATTGTTAAGAGTTTTACGTGATTGACTTTTCGGTGGATTTGTGAATGAATCATCCTGGATCTGTGTACGGATTTGACGTGAATTGTAAAGTCTTGAACGTTTGAATGTAGGATTATTTTGATTGGAATTTGCTTTACTATTTTTGAAAGGTCGATTTAAAATTTCTTCCGGTTTCTTTGGTAATGACTGCATTTGATTGATGGATGCAGAAAGATAATATAAAAAAGATTTGTATTGATGAAGATCTATTAAGAATTAAATTTTTCAATCTCTTTTTGGCAGGTGTAGCCATTTTTTTATTTTTTTTGGGGAATATTACGTAAGCGAGATTGGAAGATGAGCTTCTTAATAATTAATAAAGGTTAAAGGTATATTCGTGATAAAGGAAATAATGTACATAAATAGGGTATAGATATAATTATACAAAAACTAGGCTAAAGAGTCCAATGGTGGGGTGGTATATGCCTTTACTGGACAATGTTGTCTCAATTTAAGCATCGTTGTGACTTTTTGCAGTTTGTTGTATTTTAATGTTAATCTTTTTAGATTATTTAATAAAATTTGTTTTTCATTCTGGCATTTTCTTAAAGAATTCTCTAAATGTTGTTCTCTTGCTTTGATGTTAGCCATTTGCTTATTCATTTCATGCTGTGTTTCTGGTGATTGGTACGATTGTTGATACTCTTTAATTGCATTTGAACTATCAGACAATTGATTCTCCAATAATAATTTAGATTTGGTTAACTGATCAATCTGATCATTCAAGGATTTTATTTTCTCCTTATACTCCGATTCCGATTTGCTCCATTGCAACTGGATATTTTTGAACCCAGTTTCTGCATTAATATTTTGACTATTCAAAGAATTCTTAAATAGCTCTATCTCATTCTCTAAAAATGCGGTTCTTTCAATAAATTGACTTTGTTGGCTATGTGACAACTCCAGTTGAGCCTGTAGCATTCTAACAGTTGATTCTAGCAAATCATTTTCTGTTTCCAGTGCTATTATTTTAGATTTTAAGGATTGCAAATGAATAAGATGAGAGTCCATTTCTTTTAATTCTTTGTTTTTTTCAGCCAACTCAGTTTCGAAAACCTCCAGTTGTTGTTGCAACAACTCTTCAACTTGATTTGTTTGATTTGAAAAAACATTGAAGTCGGATTGTAGCTTATAAATATGCGATATTAGTTGATCTTTTGACAAACTAGAATAGTTGGTCATATTTGTGAGCTGTCACTATATGATATGTCACAAAAAGTGGGGAACACAAGAGAGAAAGAAAAACAGCTCGGTATAGAAGATTGAAAATCCAAAGCCCAAACCCCTGAAACTCAAAACAGAATACTAGTGCTAAACTATTCAAAATGTTTCATCAAAAACAAGGTATATGTCAGAAACTTGTGTTGACAACTTTCCCAAACAGGCAACCCGATAGCATCGCGTCGGTCGACGCCAAACTTAAAATAACAAATAGCAAAAGAGCAGTTAAGTTTCTCAAATTACATTTCCCAATGCGGAAACCACATTTTTCTGTGGATTTGTCTTTTTCTCTTTTTTTTTCTTTTTCACTTTTTTCGGAATTTTTTTCGTAAAAAATATTTTTTTTTTTCACTCTTACTGAGAGTTTAGTGAAATATTATAACGTTGAATGGAAACACATATTTGGCTCACTAATTTTGCACATCAATAACTTCCTGTCTACACGCCGACACCTCCAACCTCTACATCGCCACAGATTTTATTCTTTATACCACTGCATACGTTTTTTCAGTTGTTTTTTGTCCTTAGAATCGCCTAACTCCGCCAAAGAAAACTATTGTCCAATGATGAATTCTTCAGCTGCGGTTTCGACAGTAAATAACTCAGATTCTAACCATATTTTACATTCTAACAACAAATTGGATGACAAGCTTTATGTGCGGACGAATAGTGCACCTCATTCTCCAAATTCTTACTCTTCTGATTATTCCAATAATGAAGGTTCAAAAAGTAATGAATTAACGACCAATAGTAATTCAAATATTCAATTTAAGAATTATACTGTTAATAATCCTCCAGGTTTTCAACAACAGCAACAGCAACAGCAACAGCAACAGCAACAGTCAGCTACTACAATTGAAAATCATAATATTAACAAGTTAAAACAAAATGATACACATTATCCAACTCCAAACCAAACACCAATTCCACCATTACCAATAACTACGAATAATTCAATAACTGACAATAATGCTCAATTAAACTCACCAAACCATTCAACAACACCAAATTCATCAACTTTATCACCAAAATCAACAACTACAAATGACACCACAATTACAACTACTACTAATACGATGGATAATAATTCAGATACCATTCGAAGGAAATCAATGGTTAATAATCTTCCAAAAGATATTAAACCCTTTATAAGTGAATTATTTTCTACAAATGTTGCACGTGATGCAAATGGATACCCAATTTTATCAAGAGAATTTGTTGTTCGACGAATCAGTGAAGGTGAAACCGGTAGATTGAAGGAAGAATTAAAATGCGAAGCATGCGGGAAAGGTTATAAACATATAACATCATTAGCTAAACATCTTTGGGAACATACAGCTGAATGGCAATCAACTAAGAAATTACTAATAAGCAAACATCAACAAGCTCAACTGCTTGAAGCTGCAAGTATTCTATGCAGCCTAAGCGAAAACAGTAATCCAGCAACAAATTTTCCTAATTCAAGTTCAAATAACTCAGCAGGTGAATCAACGAGTTTGAATGACTCAAATAAAACTAATCTAGCTAATCCAAATCATCATCATCAGATTCAACATCAATATCAACCATTATCAAATATTTCAAGAAGAAAAAGTAAATCTGAAAATTCCAAAGCTGGTAAATTTGGTGGTAAAAGAAGAAGTAAAAGTTTTTCGATTCAAAATGGTTTGCAACAAATTCATCATAATCGTAAAATGAGTAGTTTAGAGAATGACGAAAGCCCATTAGGCCCACCATTATCAACGATGGGCACAATTAGAAGAGAAAGTCATTCAATTTTACCACCAAGTGATTTACGTCGTCCAAGTAATGCCACTCCAAGTATAAGCTTTTCTGCGTCTAGACGTGGCTCGCTGTTAGGAAGTTTGATTAAAGAAGAAAAGGAAGGAGAAAACGGCAATGATGGTGATGATTCACTTGTTATTTATGATTCTGATGATGAATAATGAATAATGAATAAAATTGAGATTTTTTGATCGTTTTCCTGTCCTTTGATTGTAATTTTAATGTCTATGGGTTAGTTTATTCACTCTAATTAGTGATTCTTTTTTTATCTTATGGTTGTTTATTTTTGTCTTTTATAGGTGTTTTTAAAATTCTAAAAATATAAATTTTTATAAATGTTAAATTAAAATGAAACATAAGTTAAAACACATATTCGAGTATACAGTTCATCGCGTTTAATTTTCTCTCCATTGGTGTGCACATTTCGTACATTTATAGAAGGTTGTCATAGGTTCATCAGCAGATCGTATTTGCAATTGGAAAAAATAAGCTCTATCATTTCCACATTGTTCTCTTGGACATTGCGCAGTGGTCTGGTCAACATTATCCCAGGATCCGGCACCACCTAAAACATCGTCAATTTGTTTACGCGGTAAATATTTTCTTTCAAACATTTGTAGTCCAACAATAGGAAATTCATACGGACATGTAGGACATGTAAATGCATTTGATCCACATTCTTCTGATCTTGAAATTATAAGCATATTTGAACAATAGGGGCAAAACGTCAACATTGTGTGAAATCGCTGTGTATATATGTTTGTGGGTATGTCTGTTGGCCAATAACACTACCACTTACTAACCATGATAGAACCAAATCTCTCTTTTCCAGAAAGAAAAAAAAATTTAAAAAACATGTTCTCGATTTGGATCTTAAAAAGTCATGGACGATCACGTGACAGGGGTGGGTTGTATCAGCTCTTTCTCCCCCACTAGACAAACTCGAATGTGGAGAGATTGAACATTCTACCCCATTGACTTCAAAGTAATATACAAAGAACTCTGGTCTCACTCAATAGTGAGCCCAGAAGCTTCTATATCTTGCACGTAACGCAGATACAGGAACACCAAGCACCAACTCTGCCATTTTTCAATTTGAGATTTTTTATTTCCACTTCAGGTTCTGTTGAACATCGACACAAACAAAGAGTAGATGCAATTACAATTTGCATTTTTTTTCCTTATTTTTTTTCTACGTTGTGCCAACCATCGGAACTCTAACTGTTTTTGCAGTATAGTATATGTTGATTTTACCATCCTGTTCTCAAAATGGAGGGTAATATACATGACCAGTCAAATAATAACAACAATCACACTAGCGATAACCAAAATAAATTACCACAGTCAAATTTCAACAATAATGTCTCAAAATCTACTCTGAATACCCCCGGTGTATTTCCATTTGATCTAACAAATTGGGAAGATGCTCCTGATCTAAATTTCTTGTTGGATGCACAAAATTCCCAGATTGATTCACCATCAATTCTTTCAAATGTTTTATCTCCAATGAATAATGTTAATCAAATAAACAATTTTAATGGAACTAGTGGGATAGGTATTTCCAATTTGAACTATCTAAATTTAAATAATACAAACAATAACAACACTACCACTAATGTTAAATTGGGTGCTACTCGTAATACGTTAAATCAAAATCAAAATCTCAATCCAAATAATAATAATAATAATAGCAACAACAACGACAACAACAATAATAATAATAATAATAACAATAATACTAATGCTAGCAGCAACTCTCAACCTATAGACTATTCATTACAACTACAGCACTATCAAAATTTGTTGTTAGAAACACAAAATCTATTGAATATGAAACAAATGCAGCAGAAACCTGTTGATAATATGGAGGCTCTATTAAATAAGAATTTAAACACTCAACAGAGGCAACAAATGGAAGGCCAAAACTACCCATTAGATAGTACAAATCACCCATCAAATATCTTAGATTTCAATAGCAATAATAATAATACTCAACCATTCTTACAAAATTTTAATCCTAATCAACAGACTCTGTTGCAACAACAAATACTGCAATTATCCCAAGCTCAACTATTAAACAATAAACTCTTTAATCCACAGCTTAATCCTTCATTAGGTCCCGCAAACGCAAATGCAACACTTCAAACGTTATTAACAAATTCATTGAATTTAAACAACCAACCAAATAATAATTTAAATATGAATTTGGGTATGAATCTTGTAAATAATCAAAATCAACTTGAACCATCACTATCGGCATCAGCTGTTCACACTAGAATAAACTCACCCATTCGGAGAACTCAATCTCAAAATGATGCACAACAAAAAATCCAAAGAACACAATCTTCTGCTACTGCAATACCAACATCTTCATCCCCAACAATTATTATACATCAATCAGTACATCCAAAGAAAAGAAATGAATTACCCCAACCACGTACAAAGGTAAGACCATGTGATCATTGTCGTCGTAGGAAAACAAAATGTGTTATGGTGCCTGATACTCATTCCTGTAAATCATGTCAACAAAAAGGTTTGAAATGTACATTTAATGAATCCAGTTCATTGAAGCGTCTGTTTCCTGGAAGTGAAGAAAATAATAAAAGAATGAAATTTGAAGATCCGACAATTGAACCACCACCTAATATTCAGATTAGAGATGCAGCCCCAATTAAGGATTATTCAACAATGCAAGGACATTCCTTACTAAAGAAAACCTTGAGTCTGCAATATCCGAGATCTTCATTCTATGTTGGTCCAACATCAATTTATGATCCATTGTTCATTGATAAAGTTTCATTAGATAAAATTGACCAATTTCAAATTAATAAATCCAATTCAATCAGAAAAGTTGCAAATTCAGTACAATTTTTGTTACGTGATGATTTTAGTGAATTATTATATGAACAATCAGAACGTGATTCTGATACAGTAGAAAAGTATGTTGCACCGAATGGTCAAATTTTAATTGATCTGTATTTTAAAACTGTTCATCCATCATTCCCAGTCTTGCATAAGAAAATCTTCCTGGAAAAATATGCAAGAACTCACAGAGAATTTGGTGCACCTTTATTAGCTGCGGTTTATTTATTAGCAATCCAATGGTGGGATTATGAACCAAAGTTGGCAAATCATACGAAACCCGATGTGTTGTCATTGCACAGATTTGCAATTCGAACATTTGGTGATATAACTCAAAGACCTAAACTGAGTGCAGTTCAGGCCGGATTACTATTATTACAGTGTCAATCATTGACAATTTATTTAGCCAATGAAGATAATGATAATAAAAATATCGATAAATCCAAAACAAACACGACAGAAAAGGGTAAATATAAATCAAAGGAAAGGGAAAGAGAAAAGGAAAGAGAAAAGGAACGTGAAAAAAGAGAAATTGAAACACAACTGCAAATTTCAAATCAAAATAATTGGCTGTTGTGTACTCAAGTTGTTGGTTTAGCAGAGGAATTGGGTTTAGGATTAGATTGTTCTACTTGGAGATTACCAAAGTGGGAAAGAGGATTGCGTCGTAGACTTGCGTGGGCAGTTTATGTTCAGGATAAATGGTCATCGTTGGTTGAATCAAGACCCTCACATATCAATGATAATATTAATTGGCTAGTTAAACCTTTGACTGATGGCGATTTCCCTGAAAGGTTATCAAACACCAATGATTCAAACGATAAAAATAGTAATAATAATAATAGCCTGAATAATAGTAATGAGTCAAGTTCAATCATTGATATTGAATTAGGTAAAGAAGCATTTAAACATACCGTTTCACTTTCAATTATTTTAAGTGAAATTCAATCAACGATATACACACCGAAAGGGATGGTGGAGATTACTCAAATTGAAGATCTATTAAAAATTGCTAAGCCGTTACAATTAAAATTAAGACAATGGTATCATTCACTACCTAAAAGTTTACAAATGGGCTCAACAACTCCTGGCAAATTCAGTGCAAATGGTAATTTACAATTATCATATTTTGCTACTGAAATTACACTGCATAGAAGAATTATTTCACTGTTATATGATCAGTTATTAGCATCTAAAAAGGAGGATGCAAAATCTCCTACATCAGTTGCAAGCGATAATAATTCAACAAATGCATATTCAGAGAAAAAAATTAATCCACCATCTCCTCAACTAGTTATGGTGTGCAGAAATGCGGCAAAGACAAGATTAACTGCATCAATATCATTTGTTAGAGAATTAAATGCTGAGCATATGCAATCATTTTGGCATAGTAGTGCAGTTCGAAATTTTGCATTAATTGGAATTTTTGCGACTTTATTATATGTCACAAGTTCAACTGCAGAGGAAGCCTCAGTTTATGCTACATATATTATGGATTATAGATGGATTTTAAAAGCAAATTCCAACACTTTCGGAATTGCTAAGGAAGCATTGACATTAATTGATGGAGTTGTTGGAAGTATTCCTGGATTATGGAATGATTATGATGATAATGGTATTGAAATAAATAATAATGTTCCTAATGCTAACATTGCCCAGAATTCTAACAATAACAATAGTGATAATAGTAACAATGTGGGATCTCTAATGGTTACTGTTAATAAAAATATCAATATTCTATCTGGCACTCATTACAATTCACCGAATGGAGTTAGTCCAAAAACAATACCAAGTCCAAACTCACATGATAACATAAACAAAATTAGGAAAAAAACAGGTAGTAATTTAAATACACCAATCAATTCACCATATCCTCCATCACCATTACAAAATACAGGTAATAGTTTAGCGAAGGCTAGTAAGAATAGACCAAAATCACCAGTGTTGTTAATGGCACAAGGTAGGATTAATTCAAATTCCAATCCGAATGAAGATGGTAGTGGATCAAATAGTCCGGCAATCAAAAGTCCAACACCTGTTAATACTCCAACACCTGCATTATTTTCACAAAGTAGAGCATCAACTCCAACACAGAGTAACAATTGTGCAAGTGCAAGAATTGTTGAAATAAATAAAGAAGATAATAACGAAAATGATGATGATAAAAGAAGTAATTCAGGTGTTTCACTGAAGGAGAAGGCGGAAAAATTATTTAAATATGATGGACAACAATCACTGTTAAAAATGACTACTGCATTAGGTATTACCGGGGATACTGATGAACAGAATGATGATGATAATCATGGTGATGATACTAATGGCGATGATGATAACAATCAGAATGCAGATAACAAAAAACTAGAGTCAAAGGATAATAAGAAACCAGCCACATTGGAACATTTTAAAGACCCCGAAACCGATATGTTCAGGGCCATGGAAAAGCTAATGGGTGGATAGTTAGATTAGCAGATAATAGTTTATAATCTTTGTATATTAATTTGGCCATTTATTAATTCAGTTTAAAATCTACCTGATACCAACGTCAAAGTTCCGATTTTGAAAGTAATCAAGATATTTTTTATCATCTGGTTGGAAGGGGGATCAATTCTTAAACCAAAATTCACTATTGACTTTGCGTTCTTATATATTTTGCTAATTCGACAGTACCACATATTGGTTTAAGAAAAAGAATAAATATTATTGCAGCATTATAAATTTAAAAAAGGAACCAAAAGGTGTGCTTGCTTTAAACGGAACGGCTAAGTTGTTCAAAAATTATAATTATGAATATAGAAAGAAAGCAGAAAATGTATATAGTTAATATATAGGTTTAGAAAACTAGTTGTGAATCAATTCATGTACGTTTACTTTTAATGAAAAGCCAAGGGTATTATTATTATTATTATTTTTTAGCAACAGACGTAGAATCTACCAAGCTTCCCAGTAACGAATTATCATCAATTTCATGGTTATTGTTATTATTTCTGTCAAGCTCTCTATCCCTTTCTCTTTCCAATTCTAAAATTTGATGTAATTCTCTTTGATTTTGTTGTGATTGGAACTGTTGTTGATGCAAATTCTGATTATGTTGGTAATCAATAATTTCTCTTTCTCTACTTCTACTACCTAAATAGCTTTCATCTAATGAGCTATCCCAATTTTGATTATCTAGCTCTTGATTTAATGATAGATCATCGTTGCTATTATGTGACTTTTTATTAGTTTCAGCTAGTAAATTATAATCAACGCCACTTCCGATATCTCTAATATCTTCAGCTACCAAATGTATAGTTGTTGGATCTCTTCTAAGCATGATTTGTTATCTGTTTTATAGAAATCTAAACAGAACCTCTGAAATATCCCTAGTACATAGATTCTCAAAATGTTTAAAAAACAAAAAAAGGAAACCGCGTCATAGGAAAACATGAATTTGACAATATTTTCTTCACACAAAATTGGAAATCCACCTGTTGTTTTTTAATGACTTTTCAATAAACAAGCAAAGATGTTTTTAGTCCTCATTTTGATCATGCTCGTAATGGTAGCTGTTACTATTATGTTACCACAATTTACGGGATTAGCAAAATACAAAAAAAATCCGGATTATTTAGCTAAAAAAAATGAAAAATTAAAGGACAAAGAACTTAAAGCAATGAAAAATCAATATAATAACAATAATAATACATATACATATCAAGCTCCAGATGCAGAATTAGAAGGTGATGATATAATTGAATCTAAATCATCCGCATTTAGTGGAGTACGTTCAAGATTACATAATTTACATACACCAAATATAACAGAAAGTGATATACCAATCAAGCTTGAATTAGTTGGAGAAAGCGAATTAAAGAGACGTATGGGGGCTAATAAATCAGTTGGTAGAATTACTAATAACTTAGTTAAAGCAGATCCAACTTCCTTTGATTATGATGTCGATGAATTTATTGATGAAGAAAACAGAAAGGATAGAGAAGAAGAAGCTTTAAAGTATGGTTCTGCTGATGTCTGAACAAGACATAAAGTTTGTATTAGTTTACACTGTTTTTACTAATTTATAATTTTATTCTAATTATTATGCACATACGTAAATTAAAAAACGTCTAAAAATCTAAATTTATTTATAAATTTGCTTGTATATTGATTAAATGATCTTGCGAGTCTTGAGCATTCAATTTAGTAGCCAATGGTGGTCGAGTGACATTATCATTTTCAATATCGGCTGCATTATATTCACTTAGTTCATTATCAGAGGCCTCTGTATCAGTACTATCATCAGATGATAACGAATTAATGTCGTTATCAGAATTTAAGTTTTCTTCTTCAATGTCCTCATCATCATCGTCACTATCATTATCATCGTCGCTATCTTCTTTTAAATCTATATCATTTTCATTTGAAATTTCATAGAATAACATGAATGTACCTTGACCTGACAAAACTTCTTCTTCGGTACTTAATCTAACAGTTTCATCACTTATATGCCACCAAAAACCATTATGTTTTCTAAATGCTATATAATGACCATAATTGTGGGTACCAAAATGGGAAATAACACTTTTCAATTTATAATTTAAATTATCATAAACTAAGTTTGGATCTTTACGAAATTCTAGTCTTGTATCTAAATTAATATTATCAACAGCTGCAACATATTCTGACATATTTAACTTTGGAGGGAAATCAATTTTTGCATTATTTTTCCTGACCATGAAAGTTTTCGGATCGAAAACACTTCTATTAATATGGATACATAATAATGATGGAGGTCTGGCAAAAAACGTTTGTTTAACCTTTGTTGATTTTTTAATCATGTTTTTTGTATGTAATTTCTTATATATTTCGTCATCAATTGAATTTTTTGATAAAACTTCATTAATTTCCTTTAATCTTAATTCGATTTTTTCAGATAATAAATTTGAACCTTTTAAACCAGTTTTATTTTCATTTAAATTATCTAGTTTTTCGATTAATGTTTCTTTAATTAAATTCAATCCACATCTGTTACATTCAACACCATCAATTAATTCTGGTTTAACAAATTCATTAATCAATTCGTTCAATGTAAATCTATGTCTATTCACACCCTCCATCGGAATATTTAATGCTAATCCACTGGTAACTGAATACCTTATGCCACCCATCTCACCACACTTAATACATCCGATTCTATCACATTGTAAACCATCAACAGGAGTAAGTAATTTAAATTTTGCAAATTTATCAATATTCGAATTATTCGATGGATCGATCTGTGATCTAGGTACAAAAATATCACCTAAATGACCTAAGTTATTAATACCAGTTATAGAATTTTCAGATAAATCAAAATATTTTTCTTCTTCTTCATTGTCTTTCTCATCATCATTTTCAACAATTTTTATATTTTTCAGTTTTTCAATATTTTTAAATTCATTTTCAACTTGTTTCATTACATTTTGATAAAATTCTTGTGCATCTTCTTGATTATAACCTAAAAATAAATGTTTGTTCGGAGAATCTTTCATTAATTTTAATAAAGATTTCGTATTGAAAGTTTTAGAATATTTACCATATGTATTATTTAGAGAATCAATTAATTTCATTAAAGACTCAGAAAATTTTGCATTATTTGAATCAGAAGCAGCTAAATCATTTAAATAATTAATGAATTCATTAGACGATGATAAACTTTGAATGACGGAGTTCATAAAACAAGTATTTCCATCATTTGCCAGACCACCTGGTAAACCACCATTATCTAAGGCCTTTTTCATTAATTTTGCAAATTTTGGATTGGATTTGTAATATTTTAAAAATCTTGAGTTTTCTTGGTTCGAATTGTTGTTGTTGAATAACATTGATGGTATAGAAATTGCGTCGCTTAATTTATTCATTATTTTTTGATATTTGGAAATTCTATTATTTGGTGTAAGTCTATGGTCAAGTAATAAATATGTGCAAAAAAGTGCTAGTAGTGTATATATTGCGGACGATGCAGTATTAGTATACATCCCCATAAGAAAAGGAGAAAATAAGAAGGGGTTAAAAAAATTAAAATAAAAAGAAAACAAAAAGCTTAAAGGAAAAAATTCATCAAGATCATAATTACTGAAAATCATGCACAAGTAAACGTTTTAAAAATTATTTTTACACACAAAACAAAACCGTACACAGCGAAAAAATTTCAACATGAATTTTCTCGTTTTTGTTTTACTATACCTGACTTTACTTCACTTTACTTTTTTTTATTCTTATTTTCTCGCCTTCCCCTTCCTTGATCTGCATCTGGTTGATTTTTCATTAGGATGTTCCAGTTTTGATAGAGCATTGGCATTTTCCATTGCGGATTGAACACAATCTTCAATGTTGAGTTCATCCAGCCCTAATTCCAAAATTAACGGATGGACACAATGTTTTCCACTCTCAGTCCAAAAATGTCTGCGTAAGGCATCGGTTCTTGCGAATTTTTTCAAACACCCCCAGTTTAAACCACCCTGTAAACGACCTTTACATTGGAATCTCTTTTCACCACTATGTAAATCCTCATGCCTTTTCCTATCATGTTGCCGTGCAAACTTCTTGCCGCATAATTTACAGGGATATGGTTTTTCATTTGTATGTGTTCGCAAATGAGATTTTAAGTTATACGGTCTTGAAAACTCTTTTGAACAAATTTCACATACAAATCGCTTTTCACCATTGGAATCTGAAAAGTCTTCATCATCATTATCAAAATCACTGATATTGTTGTCGGAGTTAATTGATGTTGGGATTGGTGATTGTTGATCATCATGGTATTCAGTATCAGAATGATAATTTGAAGTTGAACTGCTTAGACGTGAAGAATTTGAATTGCTTATACGTGAAGAATTTGAATTCGACCTTGAATGAGAGTTTGAACGTGATGATGATCTTGAAGAAGATCTGTTTCTTTGTCGTCCAATTCTCATTTGATTGAAAGTTGCTGAATCATGTCTTGGTACTGTTAAAATTTGTGGAGATGGAGCCGCTGTTGACGGTGATGAAAATAACGACGTTGAATTAGTAGTAGCCGCATTCAGATTAGAATCTGTTTCGAATGATTGGTCCAACTTTATTAGTGGTGATTGTAATAATTGATAGTCTGTATCTTCAATTTTGATTTCTGGACCACTATTATTGCTATTTAAAATGGCGTGATTCATGGCATTATTAGAAGTGTAATAATGAATTGGAGTTGACAGATTTGAATCTGATGACGAAGTTGTCATTTTTGAGAATAATTTATCAGATTGGTGTTGCTTGGTGTTGATTGATGCCGAAGTTGAAGGTTTGAATAAATGGTCATGGTTTTGATATTGGTAGTTTGTAATGTTAATGTTATTAAACAATTTTGGAAGTGGATTTGCAGCTGTCGATAGAGCTGTGGATTTTAATGACTCAGGTGGCGGTATTAGAGGATCATTAACAGGTAATGAAAATGCATCGAGATTCAAAAGTTCACTGTTGTTAGTACCAGAAACGGTAGGATAATTCAGATTGGGATTGGTGTTAACAACAGTACTAGTTGGAGGGTCAATATGGATGTCACTATTAATGGTAGGATTATTATTGTCAATTATATTGTTATTAAAACTGATATTAGGATTGATATTGTTATTAATATTATTTATGGCCAATTCAAAATCCAAGAAACTGTCCAAAGTTGAATTTCTTGGAAATTCGAAATTTTCTTGGAGATAAGAAGATGTTGAAAGTGTAGATTGTAATAGCTGCTGAGGTAATGGAGCACTAAAAGATGGTTGAGGGTATGGTATTTCAAAATGTTGGACAAACTGCTGGTTACTTGATACATTTTGAATATTTTGTTGTGGCTGTTGTTGTTGTTGAATAACATTATTACTGCTTGTCTGTTGGTTGGTGAAGTCATTTAATTCACTTAATTCGCTCTGTTGGCTCTCTAATTGTGCAATAAAAGAGTCTAAATCAGCATTTACATTATGCGGACGGGACATGGTTGGTGGGAAGTATGGTTGTTTTGTAATAAATAGCAAATAAGAAGAGTGCTATTAATGAAATTGACGACATAAGATTGTAGGATATTGATATTTATCATTAACTAGAACCAAATTAATTTCTAGTTCAGTTTTCTTAATTTCTGCAATTTCAAGGCGCAGCTGGTAAGATTTTATTGTCGGACCAAATTTAAAGAATTTTCAGAAAAGTCAAAAAAAAAAATCACAAGGTTCCTTTGTTTTCTTTTGTGAAATAATAAATGCTGTAATGTTGACAAAACAATGCAATAACGCAATATCCAATGGAATGCAACTGTTTTGAAATGACATTCCAACGGCAAAATGTTAGATTATTCAGGTCCATTGATTGAAGCATGCAATATCTCTCAATATAAGTTTTTTAAGCCTTGATTAGCAAATGCGCGAAGTGGGGGTTACTTTGTTTTATTTTATTTTATTTTATTTTATTTTATTTTAGTTAATTTAAAGAACAAGCGTCCTATTTGAATTCCAGTAAATATATAGTGATAAATGAAATAAGAAAATAAAAAATAGCAAACAGGGAAATGCGAAAACGCATTTATAATATGGTATCACACGGAAAAGAAGGAAAAATGCCAGATGGTATAGAGCCCACAATCAGACTAATGGTAAAACATTGGAGTCACATTCACCAATGTAATTACCTGCAGGATCATAGGAACATACAATGTAGGTACCCCAGTAGGAATCACATTTTTTGTAACCACAACCGACTTTAGTTGTTGATTTCCAAACAACTTGGGTGAAGTGGTCATAAACTGAACATGAGGAACCGTAGTTGTAGTTGTCACCTTCGCTATACCAAGCATCGATAGAACCTGTAACAGTGTAACCTAAGGCTAAGTTTTCACCATATTGGCCACCTGAGTGTGTTAAAGTACCTGAACAATCATATTTATCAGCATAAGCTTGAGCGTAAGCTGCTAATGTAGAATCCCAAGTAAGAGCTGAAACACCGTGAAGTGCTCTTTTAGCATTATGTTCATTGAGAATATCGTATTGAAAACCTGAGCCTGCAGTTGGAGTAGCAGCGGAGGTAGTGCTAGAAGAGGTGGAGAAGGTGGAGGTGGAGGTGGTAGTTGGAGTAGTAGTAGTTGGAGTAGTAGTAGTAGTTGGAGCAGTCTCGGAAGTACTTTCTGAAGTGGTTTCTGGAGTGACAGTTATAAGAGTAGTTGGAGTGAAGTCAACAGAAGTGGTGGAAGGTTCAGAAGTACCGGAAGTAGTAGAAAGAGTGGAAGTAGCGTCGATTATTGGTGCGTCATTGATGGTATGAGCCTCACCATCTAAGATAACCGTGGTGACGACGGTTTCAGTTACGGTGACCAGATAAGGAGCTGCGGAGACTAAGGAAAGGAGAGACAAGAGTGGGAGCATGATTAAAGGAAAGACTGCTACAGAAGGAAAGAACCCAAAGTCCTTTCAACATTCATTAGACTTCCTACTTGGTTCAACAGCAACTGGAGGTTCTTTTATACCCAGACACGCACAGCAAAGGAAAACCTTCGTTACCCCTGTAAGAACAACACCTGAGGCCCAAGTACCGAAAAAGGACCCTCCGAAACGCCAAAACGCCCAAAACGGCAATCTTCCAGACCCTCCACCTGCATCTGAGCCCTCGCACCTGTCGCATTTGCACCAGCACCGCCTCATCTGCGTTCTAGACCGCGTCGCTTCAAAGGGGGTGGCGTAGTGCGCAGCCGCGTCGGTCGTCGCCAAAGAGAGTTTTCACTTTCACCTTTTCGCTTTTCGCTTTCCGCCTTTTTTTTTTCTTCTTTTCTTTCCTTTTTTCTCTTTTTTTTTTGTTTTTTTTTTTTTACTGTTCACTTTTCACTTTTCTGGTCGCTAAGCCCTCCAAGTTGGCGGCTCTTCACTTTTCATTCTTTTTTGGTCTACATCTTTACTCTAAAACAAACACATCTACTTCACCAACATCCCCTAAACAGCCCGCATCATCACATCACATCACATCACATTGCAACCATGTCCATTCCACTGTCTATGTCGGTGCTCTCCTCAGCGGCCGCCTCTGCGGCTGCGTCTGCTACCGCTGCCGCTGCCGCTGCTGCTGCCAGTGCTACGTCCACCCCCACCATCAAGAAAGAACCTGAGCCAGCCGCCCTCGAAGCGCTGCAAGCCCTCACCCAGCTGCGGTCGGCGACCCATTCCTCGCACTCACCGCATTCGTCCCACACCCCTCCACCACCATACTGGGGGACCGTTCTGCCGCCCCCTTCACCCTCGCTCTCCCATCTCGTCGAGGCCACGCTCCAGCTCGCCCACGACGATGCTGCGGCCGCCGCTACATCCTCCGCGTCCTCCACTCCCATGTCCACTTCTGCGTCCGCCACCACCCGACTCCCAGCGTCGTCCCCAGCGCCTCCCACTGCCAAAAAACCTCGCAAGGCCAGAAAATCGAAAAAGTCCCCCACCACCACCCAGCCGAGAAAACAATCCACCCCATCCGCCTACGCCACACCTGCCGATGCCACCCCGTTTGCATGCCTGCACTGTCCAAAACGCTTCTCCCGCAAATCCAACCTAGATTCCCATCTCATCACCCACTCCACCTCCCGTCCACATCTCTGTTCCCACTGTGGGAAGGCCTTTGCCCGTCTGAGCGACCGTACCAGACACGAGGGAACCACCCACAAACCCACCAAAACCTACCAGTGCAGGGGGAAACGAACCTCGGCGCCCTACGGCGAATGGGGGTGCGGCCATTTCTACTCGCGTGCGGACGGCCTACGAAAACACTTCAAGTCCTTCGCCGGCCGCCAGTGTCTGTGGGACTTTCTCCAGGACAGAGACGGGCCGTCCGCCGCGACCGCCCACCACCACCTGCTCCCACCACTGGCCAAGGACCGCAAGAAGGGCCAGTCACCCACGGGCGAGAAGGACAAAGAGAAGGATGCGCAGGAGGCCGCCCGCGTGGAAGCCGCCATCCGCAATGTGCGCGAACACTGCGGCTGGTGACCCCGTGCGTTTCCGCACACTGACTGACTGTGGTCGGAACTGTGGAAAAATGCTTCTGTCTTCTGTCGACTCTTATAAAAAGATTGGGAGTCATCCGTCATGGAGGTTTTTATCTTGGTTCTTCTCTTGTATTCTACTATATAATATATTATAAATAACGTTTTAATGTTTACTGTTTCTTGTTCTTTTTTCTCTAAACAATAATGTCTTATACCGTTGCTACACCCGTGACTTGGGCGTTCGGCAAACTAGATTATTCTGTCAAACTTATCTTACCAGATATAATTTATAAGCCATTAAAATATATTTTTGATTATTTGGTGAAAAAATGGTTTTTTGTTGGATTGGCGTCCTTTATTGCATTATCACATTCTTATCCCGGTGCAACTAACAATGTGCATATGGATTATTGGGCAGTTGCAATCATTTTCTTTATATCAGGTTTATCCATCCCAACAAAGGAATTATTATTGAACATGTCAAACATACATGCCCACGCAACCGTTTTAGTAACTAGTTTCTTGATTACTTCTTCAATCGTCTTTGGTATCTGTTGTGGGATAAAAGCGGCTGGAAATGATGAAATTTCAAATTGGATGTTAGCTGGTTTAATTGTTACTCATACCTGTCCAACAACAGTTTCTTCAAATGTCGTTATGACTAGACAAGCTGATGGTAATGTTGCATTATGTTTATGTGAAGTTATTATTGGTAATATGTTAGGTGCATTTATAACTCCTGCATTAGCTCAAATGTATTTGTCAGGTTCTTGGCAATTTGCAAATCCTGCAAATGGTTCAAGTGTTTCAACTGTTTATAGACACGTGATGATGCAAATTGGTTTGTCCGTTTTCGTGCCTATGTTTGTTGGTCAATTAATCCAAAGATTCTTCCCAAAAGAGACAAAATGGTGTTTACGTGTATTGATTTTAAATAAAGTTGGTACTTTTATGTTATTATTAGTTATGTGGTCTTCATTCTGTACGGCATTTAGACAAGATGCTTTTACTTCAGTTTCTCACTCTTCAATTATAATGATTTGCTTCTTCAATGTGGGGATTTATCTATTCTTTACTGTATTCTGTTTCTTCTTTGCACGTCCAGTTTTCATTTTAAAATTATTCCCAAACAAACCAACTGCAGAATCTACCACTTTATATAAAGTTGGATATAAAATATTACGTCCATTTTATTATTCCAAAAAGGATACTGTTACAATTTTATTATGTGGACCTGCGAAAACTGCAGCTTTAGGTGTTTCATTAGTTACATCTCAATATGGTTTAGATAATCCACATTTAGGACAGTTGTTGGTTCCTTTGGTTTTATATCAAGCAGAACAAGTGTTCACTGCAGGTTTGTTAGTTCCCTTCATGAAAGACTGGATTAATAAATCCAAAATTTATGATGAAGAAGGTAATGAAATAATACCAATTTCAAGACAATTGACTGAATTTGAAAAGGATGTAAATAATCCTAATATCAGAGTTAATAATGATTCGTCAATTACCAGTGATGACAAAAATGAAATTGAATTTGCAAAATTGAGTAATAACATAGATTTAGAAAATGATAACATAAATGATGATGGTGATCCATTAAATGAAAATTATCTAGAAGAATTTAAAACTCATATTTCTCATGTTTCAAATAAATCAATTTAATACAAATTCTAATATAGACAAATATTTGTTTCCTTTTTTTATATACTATTCTTATATTTCCCTTTATGTATTCTTTTCTATACTAATTGTGCCTTTATTTTCACTAATGACATAAATCTACAACGATACCTTCTATTCGGTGAGAAAATTGCTAAAAATGAAAAAATACCCAAATAGGACGCAATGGCACAATTTATAATAAATTGCTACATATACGTTAATGATTTGTCCGTTGCTACTCGAATTCTAGTATTTCTATCAATTGTAAAATACTGCTCATCTTGATTGAATCTTGCAATATTTTATAACCTGTGAAAATCTTCAACCTAATCTGACACCTTGTCAAAGGTTTTTATTTCCCAAAAAATCCCTCATTTGCAACAACCTTATATATATAAATTTTGTGGAGACCATATAACTATATATTTACGGGTGTAAATTATATTTCCCATTATATAACACCATGTTTTTACTAAACCTAAGTGAAAATATTCAATAAGCTTTTAATTAAGCATTGATAATCTGCGTTATTTGGAAATCGTTATTAATTACATATCCGTTCCACTTGGAAGCAAGGCTCAGTTTCACACAACTACTCTACGACCTTGCTAGTTTATTTTCTCAATTGGAAGTTCATTAATTACAGTTGCATTCTGGGAGTTGTATGTTTCTGAAGTACGAAAAAGTAAACAATAATAATTTGTCTGCTGCTATCAAAAAAACATATTGCCTGCAAAAGTTATTACCGACGGATGATTTCGCGGAGAAATGTTTTATTTCTGAAAACCTGTGTTTTACGCAGATTGACAAAGTTATGACGATCCCCCTTGTTCAAAATTCTGTTTTATTTATCTACTCCAATCAATTTGCAAATACTTCGATTCGCTAATAAAGTATGCATCAGCTTTTGACAAGATAAACTTCAATTGTTCGGCCGGCCAACCATATCCTTACATTTGTTCTTCATCATCTGCAATGATAATCCAACAGAATAGAATGTTAGTTAATAGAGCTAAAATAAGCTAGTAAATGATCAACTAATATAACATGCAGGCGAATACCATGCTATTTCTTCTACATAATGCTATTTTTTTACTCGTCTAATTTACAAAATTTCGATTCTTTTTTTTATTTTCATTAGATTTTCTTGTGACAACAACGCATAGGTAATGTTCCCACACCCATCCTGCATGCTCTGTATTATAGTCGACATAGGCTTTATCTATCATTTCGTGACCATTTATACCATAATGAATGTGACTTTACTTACGTCATATTAACATATTCTCAAATGAGATCAGATGCTTTAGCAATGAGCTATTCTATAACCATTTCAGGTACCTACTGGCATGCTGCATAATCATTTTCCATTTCCCGAGGGATTTCCCATAAAGTTTTCGTAATTAGCCATTTCAAATGTGGTAATTTTAGAAACAATCAGCAGCTGCAAGTTTTTTTGCTGTAACGTTTTATCGCATGTTCTAACAGTTTTTTAATTCGCAAAAAAAATTGAGAAATTATGGGAGGAAAAAAAATAATCTGCAATTTCTAGATTTGCAATATTTGGCAAAATCGTGACTTAACACAATTGTCTGTAAACTTAAGGTGGGCGAAAGTAGGCGGATTGGTAGGCATCCACTGGGAGTACCGCTGGGCGATTGTCGGGTGTCTGCTGTCAGTTCTCCGTTCTGGGTTGTGGGTTCTCGATTTTGGAGCGATCAGTACTATTCTTGTAATTCTTACAGAAATACACTATATATGGCTTTTGTTGCATTTTTTTGATGTTTTCGAATAATCGATTGATTATAAATCATAAATGGCCGCCTCTTTGCTGTCTGAGAATCTACCTTCTAATCAAAGTATAACGTACCAGATTCTAAGCACCAAAGTATTATCTATACCTAATACATTTAAGCAAAGCAACCCAATAATAGCAACATACCTAAACCAATTTATACATTTTTAAATATCATTAATTTGAAAGACGTTTTCTAAAGCCAGTCTTCTTAAATCCTTTAATGATAAATTGTTATCTACATCACCTAATAATCTCCTGAATTGTAATAAGCAATGTAATCCTCTACCATTCCAATGTTTAACTAAGGCATCCCTTCTACTGTATTTCATTTTACAACCCCATGGTAAATCGTTGTATTCACCACAACATAAAATTTTAAATTTCAAATGATTTGATTCATAATGTCTAATTAAATCATTTTTACGTTTGAATTTTAGTGGACAAAGTGAACATTTGATCATTAAGTTTTCTGAAAGATGGCATCTTGAATGTGAAGTTAAATTACTTAAACTATGAAATTTTCGATCACAGTTTGGACATGAAAATAATGTAGGAATGTTTAAATTTGATTTATTACAATCCATCTTTGAATTATTTTGAAGATTGGATATTGGTTCAAGTGTGTTGTAGCAGTATCTTAAAAATGTTACATCTAAGTTTGGTGATGTTCTTGTCGTTATTGAAGATACTGATTTCTGAGGAGGACTTATAACTAGTGAATTCGCATCTGCGAAACAATCATCATTAGGTAAATCAATAGAAGTCGATGATCCAGGTGGTAATAACAGTGAACCTAAAGATTCTAGTTTAGGTACTGAGTTTATTCTTACTATTGATAATGACGTGGTCGATGATCCTAACAAATCATTATTTGAATGTGCAGACGTGTATGACGATGAGTTTTCACTAATCGGCTCTATTAAGGACCTATTGTTGCGTGGACTATTGGTTGGTATAGAATTAAACGTTGTGTGTACTGATGAGGAATGTCTTAAGCAATCATGATGGGAATAACTGTATTGTAAACTATCGTGTGAATTATTATGAGGCGAAGAACTGTTTGTTGCGTATCTATAAGTTGAATAATTATGATGCAAATGGTCATAATTTAAATGCTCCCGTTCATGAGGATTTAAGGGGGTTGGTAGATGGTTGTGTGACACTCGCCGCTGTCGACAAAAGTTTGAAGGTATAGTTTGATGCAGTGTATGGTTCTTAGAGTGGTGATAATAAGGTGGTGGTCCAAATGGCGGTGTCACCGTCGAATTTTGTTGTTGCGAGTTATGTAGATGTGAATTATTTAAATATGGATATTGTTGAACTGCATTAGAATCATCGAAAACATATTGATTAATGGGATGATTCTGTTTGTGATCTCTTTCATTATCCATTGCATCTGAAAACATTAGAAAATTTGGTAGCACTTGTTCAGTGTTAGTTGATTGCAATGTTGATTTTTTGTTATTGAATTGTGCTAAATCTTCATCAAACGAAGTTCTTGGTGAAAAGGGCATTGGAGGTTGGGAAGTAAGATAATCAGATTTTCTCCCTTCATATGTTTGTTTCAACGCCTGTTCACCTTGATTTTCATCATCAGTATTAATATCAGTAGCAATATTGGCTTTACTACCATTACCACTCTCATTAATCCCATAATGGCTACTATTATTATCAATTATGTGGACATCGCCAGTTTTAAAAATATTCATTAATCCTCCCATTTCTGGTGATAAAGCAGCCCGTATATCTAGCTTGGTTTCCGACTGTAAAAACATTTTATTATTAAGAGTAAGAGTATTGGCATTAGTATTAGAAGAAGAAGATTGAAATTTATTACTTTTACTAGTTGAAAGTTTTGATGAAGTTAAAGTTGCTGTTATATTGTTGGTTATATCATCAGAAAATTGTATATATTGTAGAGTTTCGTTAAAGTTTTCATCGAAAGGCTTTGAGAATGGAGGCAAAAGTTGTTTATCTTCAGCTTTAGCAACAACGTTGCTATCGTTATTTGTATTCAAATGTTGAGTACCAGTACCATCAATAAAATTATTATTATTCAAGTCAGTGTCAAAATTTCTCATAACTTTCAGATCACACAGCTTAAATATATCAGAAGATTGAATTTATAATGAAATAAATAAAAGAAAAGAGTTTGAGTTGAGTGCCTGACGGAAAAAGACGTAACGCCCTGTTTATAAAACTATATAATAAGGGGCAGAGATGTCAAAAATAATAAATCAAGATTGAAACTTGAAAAATAATAGAAATATTTGTAATCAGAAAAAGCTGGACCTTTATTTTATTACAGTAGGCCTATCAGTCTAGTACATAGAGGATATCAATATACCTGCAAATGGTGTAAACTTTAGTTACCAGATAGATAATGTATCACGCTGATGAAATAACCGTGCAGGGAACAGAATAACCATATAACTGGTATTAACATAAAAGCAGAATTGCCGATGCATATTTGCGATTTCATATCCTGCTTTTGTTAGAACATTACCGAGATGCGCAAATGTGAAAAATTTCTAAAGTTACTGATTATTACCAGCATTACTATATTGGGAAGTAACTAATTATGAGACATGCAAGGAATCGAAGAGTATAATGGTATGTCGATCTTAGGTGGCTAACTTGTGGAAATAAGTAAGCAGACTATCCCATTCGGGAAAGGTTATGCAGTTAATCATAAGATTATATGCAGCATATTAAGTACCCGCTACCATCCCCGAAAAAATGCAATAGTTTTGGCGATTTTTTGTGCACTAAAGTATTGTAGATCTATCAATTTCCTGCCACTCTACACCAAATAGCCCGAATACGCGCCCAGAAACTAAAATCAGCCCCAACATCTACCCAGAAACTGGGCTACCTTGAGCTGAAAAGCAGAATGCCGTAAGTGAAATTCTGTTTAATATTCTTCGTTCTGAAATTAAGTTCACGAATCCAACAACCGAGAGAGGGAAATTCAAAAGTTTACAAAAGCATTATCAACTTCATGCATTACTACTGAGTGCATAAACCATGCAGCATCTCCACCGATAACGGACTGTTGCTTTTTTTAACCTGTGTTGGCCGGTAATTGGTGCTCTGCGCTAATAGAAACTCACACAAATACCTATGGCTGATCAAAAGATATGTTGATTTACTCCATGTTATAGTCAAATAGCAGGCATGATAGGGTCTGGCTCTATGAGCTGTACTCATACATCTAATATGCGATATTCTTCTAATATACACAGACAGCTCATTTACATTACAGTCATATATTATTACTAATTATTTACCTCCAGCCAAAATTAAATGAAAAATTAGGAATGATCCGAAAGCTATTTTTTTCCCGCCCAGCTTGCAACAGTGCAGTGCCCCCTTCGAAAATTAATTCGCTTTAAGAAATGCGGTGAGGCAATTTATTGAATTTTCCTGTAATGGTAGCGCACATTTAATATCGTTTATGTATATTGAAGTCGACATGTGCTATAACTGCCATACCATAGCCATCTGCACGATATTTGTATCTTTACTTATTTCATGTTAATATATTCTCAAGTCGGATTTAGCAATGAAACCTATTGTATCAAACAATATACATACTTTAATTTAAACTAAAGATAAGTGCGTTGAATGTAGAAAATATTTGATCCGCAATAAATGTAAGTCAAATAAGTAAATAAATTTTGAATGGAATATAGTAACCCGTTATGTGAAAAAGTAAATAGATAATCAATAGAATAATTGGCAGTAATTCTAATTCCTTAATAGGTTGTTGAATAGTTAAGTACCTGATTAAATAGTATGTAATTAACCTAGAAATTGTAATGTAACATGCTGTCTTAAAAGATCTATAAATTTTCTATACAATTTAGCAATTAGCAAATGGATATTCATTCCTTTTAACTATAATTTTATTTTTTTTGTCATTTTACTTCCACTTAACCAGAATGAAATAACAACGAATTATTTTATAACAAATTCGTGGCTATCTTGGCATATAGCATAATTATTTTCTATTTCCTTTTTTATCTACAATTTATTACATTCATATAATATTACGATAAACGGCATAACCTATCTGGGATGTGATTGGTGGTTTCATATTTCTGTAGCCTACCTCTTTAGTATTGTAATACCATTATACTGTTCGATTTCTTGCATATGTTTCATAATTAGTTATTTCCTAATGGTAATATTTGAAATAACTAACAACAACAAATTTTTCATATTAGCGTCTTGTTGCATTTTCTAACGGAATTTACTCATTATGGTATCGAACATACACTTACTCAAGAAAAGTTCATTTGTTGAATGAAATGCCATACAGATAACTTACCAGCCCATAACAAATGGACCAATAGACAGAAAATAACTCATCTATTATCTGTTATCTGTTATGTTATCTGTTATCAGATATCTCGTATCTATTCCTTTATATAATTATTACGCATTATATTGGCATTTATAAAAAGACATAGTTCTCCACTTATTTGTATTTTTGTATTTTTGTATTTTCTATAGTTTATTTAATCACCGATTTATCTAATCAATATGGATCCTATACTCAGAGATAATACATTACAACATCATTTAATTGTAATTGCTTTAAGTTCATTGGGTACAATTGTAATGCACAGAAATATATAAAACAAAATATAAATAACTTATCTATCAAATAGCTTAGTTAATTCAATAATTTTCTCAAAATCTTTGTTAAGGTCTAGTTTATCATTTAATTTATTATTAATTAAAAATGCTAACAAACATTTTTGACCTTGTAGATTTTTCCAATGTTTCCTTAAGCCATCCTTTCTTGAATAAACATGACCACATCCCCATCTAGCACCACTTTCTTCACATCTGCCCATGCATTTAAATGTTGAATTCAAATGTAATGATCTTTCATGTCGATTCAGATCACTTCTTCTAACAAATCCTTTTGAACAAAAATTACATATATGTGGTTTGACAGTTAAATGCAGTCTAATATGTGAATCGTGATTAGATTTTCTTGGAAATCCTTTGCCACATTCCTCGCAAACAAATGGCATTTTACATTTTGTTTTATTGACTACAGTGCAATTCTCTTTGTTAATTGAATTTTTGTCAATATTCTTATTACTTCTTCTATTATTCTTTGATCTCATTCTCCTCTTTCTTCTCTTAATTGGGACTTCAACGTCAACATTAATCTCCACTTTTTTAGTTTGTCTTCTAAGTCTAAACTTTCTAACATTCAAGTTGTTATTAGTTGAGAATTCCCCTTCTGATTGACCAGCTAGGTTCACTTCTTCTAATTCCTTTTTAGATTCTGGTTTGGTTTTATTTTCTAGTGTATGTTCAATTTTGATTTCATTTTTTTTATCTTTTTCTTCTTCTTTTATTTCATCTTGTTGTTGTTCTCTTTGATTTTCTATATTTTTGGCAAATAATTCAACTTCAGGTGTTTTTTCAAGGGTGCAAATGTAACTATGAATATTGTTGTTATTTAGCAAACCTCCAATGGATGGAATCTTAATACCCAAACCAAATAATTGATCCCTTTCATCATCATTTTCAGTTTCATTTCTCTCACCTTCATCACTAAGTGCATCATCAATAATTTCATCATGTTCAATCTTATTATCAATATTGCTATTATAAAAATTACCATTAATTTCATAATCAATATCAACATTAATATCATCATCATAATCAATTAATTCATATTTCTTTTTAATTAAATTAGTTTGATCCCTTCTATAATATGAATCTTCATCAAAATGACAAATTGGTACACCAATATCAGAGTCAATTGAAGTTAGTGGTGATGGTGTATCTGAATAATCGTTTGAGCAAAATTTATAATCGTTGTCACGAGAAATATATTGCTGCGTATCAATTTGATCATCGTCATTATTACAAACATGATGATGATGTTGATGATCATAGTGGTAGTTATTGTTATCATAATAATAATGATGCATCTGAGGCGATGATAGTGACGATCTTGATGAATATGTCGACGAAGTCAGTTCATCAACACTACAATAACCAGTACTATCAAGCTGATGTTCTTCAATATGAGATAAGCTAACATGTCTTGGATTTAAGCTGCCTGAATCATCAAATCTATTTGGGGTAAAAAATATCAGTTTATCCCTATCATCTTTACCAGCATGATCACTATTTGAATGACATAATCTTGGAGTAGAAGCCCCCTTGAAAATAGATTTGAATTCTACTTTAGCATCAGTGTCAACATCGTCGAACTCATGATCATGTCCATGCAAATCAGCTGTGCCACCGATTCCATTGTACTCATTAAATTGCCACTTATGCAAAAGTGTTGAACTTTCTAAATCCACAGACTCTAACACATTATCCCCAATACACTTACTGTCCATTGTTACCGTACTAATTAGATGAATTGTCCTTGGACAAGATGTGTGATCCTCTTCTGCGTTGCCCCACAGGGAAACATGACTCTCTTTATAATACGTCCAACCCCACTCTACCCCTTTGCCACCGAAATGAACAAGTTGCCCTGTTTTGCAAAATGGATTTCCAGAATCTAAAATATTACTCCATTTTATCTCTCCAGCCAATTACTGATCTCATTTATCAACCTAACCCGATTAGGAAAGAAAAAATGCCCCATCTTTTTTTTTAGCTTCTCTTTTCTCACTTCTAGCCCTTTTTCCTTGTTTTCACAATTTTCTAATATGATCTCTGAGAATTTTAAATAATTTTAAGCCTCTGTTGTTATTTTAAATATCTATTGTTTTTCACGTCAAATTTCGAAGATTTTGAGGTCGCCCCCGTACTTTTACTATTTGCACATATTTTAACCGAAGTTAATAGCTTTTTTATTAAATAATTTTTTCTAATACAACATATAAATACTAGCTACACAAAGAGAGAGTAACCTAAGTAAACTACCATGATTAAGTTCATCATCATGTTTAGAAACATTTGTGGTGAACAATTGATGGTCCAGATTCGTCGTATTCTTGCTTGGAAATCCACATTTGTTGGAAAGTAGATAAGGAAGCTAAAATAGAACCACCGATCCAGACAGAGTACTTTCTTTCTGGTGGTGCGATAATCTTGACCTTCATAGAAGATGGTGCTAAAGCGGTAATTTCCTTTTGCATTCTTTCTGCAATACCTGGGAACATGGTAGTACCACCAGACATAACAATGTTACCGTATAATTCCTTTCTAACATCAACATCACACTTCATGATAGAGTTGTAAGTAGTTTGGTCAATACCTGCAGCTTCTAAACTTAAAACTGATGGGTGGAATAATGCTTCTGGTGCTCTGAATCTTTCGTTACCAATGGTAATAACTTGACCATCTGGTAATTCGTAAGATTTTTCAATTGCAGATGATTGTGAAGCAGTTTGTAATTCTTGATCATAATCTAATGCAACGTAACATAATTTTTCTTTGATGTCTCTGACAATTTCTCTTTCAGCAGTGGTGGAGAAAGTGTAACCTCTTTCTAATAAAATCTTCATTAAGTAATCAGTTAAATCTCTACCAGCTAAATCGATTCTTAAGATTGCGTGTGGTAATGAGAAACCAGCGTAAATTGGAACAACGTGAGTAACACCATCACCAGAATCTAAAACAATACCAGTAGTTCTACCTGAAGAATATAAGGATAAAACAGCTTGAATAGAAACATAGAATGCTGGAACATTGAAAGTTTCAAACATAATTTGAGTCATCTTTTCTCTGTTAGATTTTGGGTTCATTGGAGCTTCAGTTAAAAGAACCGGGTGTTCTTCTGGTGCAACTCTTAATTCGTTGTAGAAAGTGTGGTGCCAGATCTTTTCCATATCATCCCAGTTGGTAACAATACCGTGTTCAATTGGGTATCTTAAAGTTAAAATACCTCTCTTTGATTGAGCTTCATCTCCGACATATGAATCCTTTTGACCCATACCGACCATGATACCTTGGTGTCTTGGTCTACCAACGATGGATGGGAAAACAGCTCTTGGTGCATCATCACCAGCAAAACCGGCTTTACACATACCAGAACCGTTATCAATAACTAACTGTATTAAAAAAGGGAATGTGATAACAAAAATATGTTAGTAGTCGTATTCAAATAAAATGGGGGGAAAGGAGCCATAGCATAATCAATTTAATGTATACCATTTAAAACCCACTGCATCCATTACATCCATTGATTTGTGTGGAATAATAATGAAAATGAGAAAATACAAAAAAACAAAACTTCTCGCATTTATTATTATCACACAACAAAATCCGTTTCAAATATTAATTCGAATTTTGATTTTGGATCTATGAGCGAAATTGGCAAAAATGTGCTGGTTGTTTTCAAATGAGAGGCAAATGTAATGATCTTGCAATTCTGATTGTGATTGTATCGCCGTAGTCAATGTAATGGGCTTATAGGTAGTGTATTTATGACCATAAATGGAAATATCAAGTACTAAATGTTTAAAAAGTAAAAAAAATGTTGGTTTAACCAAAAGTAATTGTGAAATTAACTTTAATTAACCGAAACAAGTATTCAAGCAAATACATACTGCTGCAATATCTTCTGTAGGAGGTATTAGTATTTAAGAACATTGTAAGGTTGTAGAAATATAATTGAGAAATCAAATTTAGGACACAAAACACAAAACTATCCGAGAATTGCAGATAGACAATTGATGATTGGACCTTATTATAAATCGTCAATTCCAGGTGCTAAGCCTGATAATTGCAGAACCAATGCCATTGGGAAAGTATACATACGGGAATCCATTGTGAACGTAATAAGTGATCTACTAGAGTAGTCTCTGATAAAAGAAGAAAGCAAATAAGGGAGAAGAAAATACAAGTGAAACAAGAAAAGAGCAGGACGAAAGAGGCGATGTCGGGTGGGAATTCGTTTTGTCCACCTCAGCAAAGGCGAAGCAATCCGCAATTTTGCTAATTTAATTCCAGATCAACTCTTCGCGTTGTTTTTTTACTTTCCGTCGACCGACCGCTACATGCATTTCTCTCCACCATCTATCAGTAATTGTTAACAACTAACCATTAAAGCTGGGCTTAATAAACAGCGTGATAGAGTGGAACCAACACACAGAAATATACACTAGTTTCCAATGTTTAGTATATTTTATAAATGGATGGTCATAACTATACAGCGCCTTTTATAAAGTATAAACAGAAAACTAAAAAAGTTGCCCAAATGATAATCATTTAATCTTTTATGATTACTCATTGTTATTGATCAACGATAACGAACTTGTTGTTGTCCCTTAGCAGCTCTTTTTTCCATTTTCTGTTGTCTTTTACTCTTGGTTTCAACATGTGCTTTGGAGTCTTCTCCACCAGCATTATTTCTGTTTGATTTTAAATTTGGAAGAAACAATCCTAAAACTGTTGAGATAATACCCTTTAATTTCCAACATGCATAAATTGGAATGATTAGTAATAAAATCCAAACCTTCATTGAACCGAAAATGCACATTAAGATGTCAATGAATAATGTAAGATAAATTATATCAAACATATATTCTGTTAATCCGGCTTGTTGTAAATCATCACCAGCTTTAACTAAAACTTTATAACCATCTTCGTTAATTTTAAATGTTGGCCTGCCTATGTTTTCAACAATATATTGACAAATAAATGCAGGAATGCTGAACAAGAAATAATATTTTTTACCATTTAATGGTCTGTGTAATAAAAATATACATAAAAGGGAAATTGTATTAACGATACCTGATAATTTATGAACTGAAGATAATGTTTCAAAATTTCTTTGTGCTTGTTTCTTTTCTGCTGCACCAGCCATCTTATAAATGTGACTGATCCTATGATAAGATAATAGAATTTATTAAACACACATATTGTCGAAATTCTTGAAAACTTGAAAAATCATATTACTAGCGAGCTGGATTCAAACTTATGTTATTCCTTAAAAGATAATCAATTTATTAAATTAATTGGAAATACGAAATACATATATAGGTATAAAATTATATAAGTAATAATGATGAGGGGCAAAAAAAATATAAAATATTCTACATATTAACTGAAACTTGAATAAAATGACAAACGATCAATTTTTGTAAATCAGTTTAACAACAACCACCTTGTTGAGAATTAACTGCAGTACCAGATAAGCTGACATTTGGTTTGTTGGCATTTGAAGCAGCCGGTTGAGAATTTGCCATTTGTTCCTTAATTTGTTTCGACATTAAAATGAATGCTTGTTCAACATTAGTTGATTCAGCAGCAGATGTTTCTAATAATTGGATACCTCTAGAATCTGCAAATTCCTTTGCAACTGCATAATCAACAACTTTTTTGTCGGTTAAATCACATTTGTTACCAACCAAAAGTTTTTGAACGCTACTTGTTGCGTATCTATCGATTTCTTGTAACCATTGGTTAACATTATTAAAAGATTCTTGATCAGTGACATCATAAACAATAATAATACCATGAGCACCTCTATAATATGAAGATGTAATTGTTCTAAATCTTTCTTGGCCTGCAGTGTCCCAAATCTGTAATTTGATAGTCTTACCATCAAGTTCGATGGTTCTAATCTTGAAATCCACGCCAATGGTGGAAACATAATCTTGTGTGTATGTGTTTTCTGCAAACCTCAAAAGTAAACAGGACTTACCGACACCGGAGTCCCCGATCAACAAAAGCTTGAAAAGATAGTCGTAATCGTTATTCATAGTATTACGTGGTGCTTGCACTGGAAAAGGAAAATGAGACAAGGGCAATTGACAACAGCTACAGACAAGCAACTGTTAAATCTTAAATTTATAAAACCCAGCGAAATTTCTAAGGGCACCTACATATTGTGATCTCTTTGAATAATACTATGAAAGGGTACGATTAAATTACATATTAAATACATTGCTATAATACATATATAATGTGATACATCAGACACAGCCACCTGTAATATGAGTTTACACTTCGTCTAATGTGGGTTGCTTTTATAAAATGAAAAAAAGAGATAGGTAACAAAATTTATGTGCGTTACTGGTCCAGGAAAGTTCCGAATCGGGAAGGTGGCTGGTTCATCATGAATTTCCATCTTTTAATAGATTTTTTTCCTAGTCTTTATAGAACTTCTTTGAAATTTGATATATAAAGCCGACGATCCTTTTAGTTAGCCATCCCTTATTTATTTTAAATTATGTGTTCTCTGAATCGAAACCTTCGATCAATTCTTTCAGTTCTTGTACAGGTTTTTAAGTAAACCTCTTTTTTCATCCTTTTAATATTTATTGCATTTCCTTTCCATTATTTTTTTGCATAGAATATATCAAATATCTACAATATTTCGATATATTTCACCCTAAGTCATACTTCTGCATAATTTATATACAACTACTAATACACAATTCACAGTATTGATAGTTATCAATATAAATTAATTCCAACTTTAGTCATTCTTTTTTTAATCAAATAACTTTCAATTTTCAATAATGAATATCAGTACTGATAACAATGGTACATTAAATAATTTAAAATCAAGAAGAACATCAACTTTAAAGTATTCACCTTCTTCGACTTCTTTATTAGGTCGTACAAGAAAAATATCCAGTGAATTACCAAGACCCCTGAAACGTTCAACTTCTTTAACATATAGGGTTTTCTCATCAAATCAAACAACAACTTCAAATGTTGCGTCAAGACCTGATTTAAATAAATCTTCATCGCTCAAAAATATTAAGAGGAGGTTTAAAGCTTCAATATCTAGATCTTCATCGATTTCCAAATTTAAATCATCAAGTTCAACAAAGTCATTATCTACTATGTTTACAACTAATGAATTTAATCTTGAAAATATAGTTTCACCACCATCCAGTCCAACTTTTTCAAATACAAACTCTGATAATGATAATGATAATGATAACGATAACGTTAACGATAACGATAATGATGATGCATCAAATACATCGATTTTTTCACATTCTTCAAACTCCGGAATGAATTCACGAGATACATCATATAATTTTTCAACATTCACAAAGTCTAATATTTCAAGTAACGAATCATCACCTATTAAAGAAAATTCAATACTTAAATTTAAGCCACTTTTACATGATTTTTTAAATTCGAATATATTCCTTAATGAAATTGAAAATGATGATTATTTTATGTTTGATGAAAATAATGATGATGATCTCCTAACATTAAAATCAATTTCAAAATTTCAACAACAACGTTCACCATCACCACATAAAATATTCCAAATACCTGAGATTGTAGAAATTATTTTAAGATTTATTTCAGTTGATGATGAAGTTAATAAATCAAGTGAACCAAAAATGGTTAGAAGACCACCATTATCATATAATCATTCCATTCTAATGCATGGTAAAGAAGATGGTGAAAAAATTTGGAATAAAACAATATCATCACAAAATATACCAACTCCAACCCTCAGCATTTCCAAATCTAACTTATTCAATTGTTTATTAGTTAATAAGCAATGGTATTTTGTAATTAATCAAATATTGAACGAAAATTTAAATTTCAAAAATGATGAACAAGTCAAGAACTTTAATCATAAATCAAATAATAATAAAAATTTTAAACCTGAACCATACTCTATTATTTTCAACAAATTAAAATCATCACAATTAACGATAGATGAATTTTCAACAAATATTAATCCAAGAAGATTAAATTTAATTGAATTTTATATATGTCCAACATTATTACCTCCAATTGATTTGATTTCTGACTCATTAAATGAGCTTGTTTTACCAGGTTGTAAAAAGCTAACGGATCATTATTTAAAAATAATCATTTCTCAAACTCCAAACTTGAAAAATTTAGACATAAGAGCATGTGAATTGATTACTGATGCATCCCTATATTTTCTAAGCAAGAATTGTCCTAAATTAGAAATTTTAAATTGTGGTAGACATAAAAGAGGTGAATTTATAACTGATATTTCAATTGGTTTAATAGTTAAAAACTGTCCAATTAAAACTATTGGGTTAGCAGGGTGTGGCATCTCAGATTGGACTATTTGGGAAATTGCTATTAATTGCGGATTAAATTTAGAAAGGCTAAGTATTAATAACTGTTGGAAATTAACAGACTTGGGGATTTGTAAAGTTTTAAAAGCTGAACTAATTGAAAATTTAAAAGTTTTAGAAATTAGAAATTTAAATTTACAGGATTTAAACGAAATTGTTAGATTTAAGAAAAGATGTAAATTTAATAATTTTAAAACTTTAATTGAAGGTTGTGAAAGAATTGATAATTTAATGATTGAAACTGAAAACAGAATAAATTTAAAATTAAGAGAAAAATTATTGTTCGATTTAAATCAATGGGTTAATAATAACGATGATTTACGAGCTGATGATATGGCATATACTAGATTTCTAAATAATCTAAATGTGTAATTACTGTGTAATTTACATACTACTTTGATAATATATTTTGAAGTTATAAAGTTTATGGAATAATTGGAAAAAACAAAAACAATACTAAATGAGAGACTAAGTAAATTATTTGTGTTATGTTATGGTATGTCATGTTATGTTATTTAAGCTTCACAGTAAGCTCTATAAAGAATAAAGGAATCATCAGAATTGTTTAAAATTTCGATATCGACGTTTGGAGCAACGAAATAAACAGCGCCTTCAAAAACATTTAATTTGGAAGATTCGTCACCCTTAATTTGTAATTCACCCTTACCTTGGGTACAGATTATAATTGAAGGACCATTGATGCCTTTACATTCTGATTTTCCCCTAGAATCGGATTTAATTTGTAAAACTGAAAATTCATCAATTGGTGGATCATAAAGTAAAAATTGTGCATCACCTGAACCTCTTTCAAAACTTGCAGCTTGTAATTTTTGTTCTTCAACATTATTAGTATCATAAGTTAAACTGTCAACTAATGTCTTAACATCTTTAAATTTAGGTGTGAATCCAGCACGAATAACATTATCAGATGCAGCCATACATTCCATTATATCACCTGAAATATAAGCATGAGGTTCATCAGCTTGAAGGAAGATTGCTTCACCTGATTTTAAAATACAATGGTTTAACATAAGACAACCACAGAATAAACCAATATCATTTGGGAATTGTTTATTAAGATGATTAATTAAATTTGATAATTGAGAACCAAAAATTTCTGGATTTGAAACTGTTCTTTCAACTAATAATTTACCGTATTTATCAATAGTTTCATCGGATGATGACATCACTGCATTAAAAACAGCTTTTAAATTTTCCTTGTTTGGAGATGTGATAAATTTTTCGGTAATTTCAGCACCAACTAACGCTGAGAATTCAGGTATGGTTTCTAAGTGTTGTTTAATAGTCGCTAAAGGTTTAAATCCACAGAATGCTTCGAAATCGGTGATTGCAACTGCCATTTCAGGTTTATGATTATCATCGGGATAATTTTTTGGATCTTTTGTATGTAATTGAACAGCTAATTTTTTATTTGGATGTGCTTGAATGGATAAAACTTTTTCAATAGATAAAACTTTGAAAAGGAATGGTAATTCTGAATGAAGGTTAAATTTAGAAATGATTTTATCACCCAAGTATTTTTCTGGGTTTGATGCAATTATGTCGGATAATTTTTCACCATTGTCGAATTTAAAAGTTGGGATTCTATGATGTGTACCCATCCATAATTCTGCGTATGGTAAAGATTCATCAATGGTTACCTTTGGATCATTAGCTGCTGCAAATCTAGCAACTACAGAAGAGGAACCAATTTTACCCCATGCATAATTTTGTGGACCTTAATTAAAATAGAAAAGGGAAAAAAACATTAAGTTAGTATAAATATTGATAAGAATTAAGTAATCAAATTGTGAAAATGGATGTACGTACCACCAATAACTCTAAATAAATCAGAAGACATGTTTCTTGTTTTTTCTCTTTTGGATTGGATAAAACACAACGAAGGGAAACAGAAGAGGAAGGATAAGGAGAATAAGAGGAGAGGTGCAAAAGAGAAAGGAGAAAAGAACAGCAATCAAAATAACAAACACCAAAAACGAAAAAGGACAACAAATAGAATATGGCGTCAGTCGAATTTCAACAATAGTTTTCTATTTTTATTTTTTTTTCTTTTTATAATAAGCGCGAGAATTAATCCGCGTTAGTGCTATTGTTAGAATTATCCGTGGTTATATAGTAAAGAATGTTGATATATAGTAAGTAAAGAAAGAAAAAGTAGAGTTAAGTAAGGCATGGTAGAGTAAGTAGTAAGGAAGGCAAGTAAGGGGATAGGTAAATGGTGGTGGTGGTGTTTAAACATTAATTAATGAATTATTATCACTTGAATCGCCATCACTATAATGAGCATGATGAGAAAGAGGATGTGTTATTGACCGAGTATGTGGGGGACTGTAATTATGAGCCTTGTTTAAGTAGGAAAAAAACCTTGGAGGTTGGTTGTTTAAAGCTAAATTTGAAGAAGGTGTTGGAGAATTAGGTCTTGGGTTGGACTTTGATCTTGCTCTTGATAGCAAATTAAGTCTCAAACTTGAATTCGAATTGGAATTTACATTTGCACTTGCACTTGCATGTATATTCGGGTGGGATTTAGAATTACAGTTGGCATTGAGATCGTGATATCCTTTTGTGTATACTGGAGTCGGCTCACCAATAGTCAAAAGGTTATCATCGTAAACTTTATTATAGCATGGAATCAAGTCTAGATTATTGAAAGAAAAGTTTGAATTGGTTGATGATTGAAACGAATTATTTGAACGCAAACTGGTTAATGAGGAGGAATTAGAATTTGCTGAAAACTCTTCAAAGTTTGTGAATAATAAATCATTTTGACTATCTTTGTAAGATGGTGGGATATCCCAAGTTGGTTCGTCAAAGTCAAAGTCGTTGCCATTTTCAGTATTACCATCACCATTATTATTTGCAAGTTGACCTTCATTACTATTAAATTCAGCATTTGGATAAATTAATAACTCAGGAGGTAAACGAGTATAGTTTGGACCTGGATGGCTATCACCACTTGCATCACCAGGACTTGCAAATTCATCATCATAATTAAATAGCAGCTTCTTACCATATAACTGGTAATTATCCATGTTATCATTGTCTCTAATTTTACAATGTTTGGTGAAAACTTTATAATTTTTACTGACATAAAAGTTTAGTAAAATTTTGGATTTGATTTGAGAAACATGACCATCAACATTGATTAAATTTATGAAAACGATCAATTTATGTTTAACTTCATAATATGGGGAGTTGGAGATGGTGGTTGGACAAATGACGGATAAATCATTAGGAACCGGCAATCTAACCTTCAAGGCCCATGAATCATTGGATAATTGATTTGATTGTAAATTTGGAAATGATTGACGATAGATTATTCTTTCATCTACAAAATCCGGGGACAATTTCGTCAGCTGGGCGATTTGGAAAGATAGCTTACCCAATTTCAAGCCCTTTATGATTGGTATGATTAATAAATTGATGTGTAGATTGGAGCCAATCGGAATGTTTTTTTGAGGCATGGTGATTTTGTACTGTAATTTTCCCGACCATGCATTTTCGGCTAGGTATTCCTCATTTTGAGCCAATTGGAGGGAAGTCAAAGTTTTCATAAGATTAATGTGCTTCACGGCTGTAACAGGAGCATGGGGATGCATCGTATGGATGGTTGATTTGAGAATGTAGATGATATCGGCATTTGGAGTTATGAGAGATTCAGGGATTGTAGACGGGAGGGAAATTTGGAACGGTAAGGAATAGTTCCCCTGGGGGAGATGGTAGACTGCATGGGAAGACTGCGGGAACGGAGTTGAGCCAACAGGAATGTCTGGAGTAAAATGCAGCAGAAAGCTGGATTCGAGGGGGGAAGATTGCCTTGTCGGGGTGGGGGGGCCCATTGTTCCCATGGCCTGCGACAATAGGTTGTCCCAGTGGGCAGTGACGAGCGGGGTGTTCGAGGTGGAGGGCACCGTCGCGAGGCGCTGCCCAGTGCCGGAAAGAAAGGTCTCCGCCACTCGGATGCGCAGGGTTCCCACCAGAGAGAGAGACACAGCCGTGAGGGAGAGGGGCTGTAGCAGGGAGAACACCACATGTCCGGTTAGGACCACGGACGGCGGGTCCTGGGCAAACACCAGCGTGTTCTTGGTTGGGGTGCAGAGTCGGATGTCGTACATGGATGTGCAGGGGCGGGGGGAGAAGAAGAACAGAGATGAACAGAGAGGAATAAACAGAAGAAACAGACGTCACAAGGGCATCACCTCTGTACAAGCTATCTGAGAACCACCTACGAAAGTGACAACATGGGGTGTACTTGACTTTTATACATTTCCTAAGAGGCTACAACAATGGAGAAAAAGCAGTGAGAAAAAAGAAACAATGGCCCACCATAGTCCACCCATTCTCTGGATGGTCACACACCCCCTCGCGAGCCACTCGCAAGGCCTTTGTTTCTGTTCATCTTCTGCACGCTCTCACCGTCCTCGCACGACGCCCAACATCGCTCCCCCCGCAGCACAGAGCGCTCCCAGCACGGACACTGGCACGCCCGCCGAGTACGCCATGCCTAGCACGCCGCTGCCCACAGCCGGCGCCGCCAAACACAACCCCCACGCGGCCCCAAACACCTCCACCCCCCACACGCCCGCCACTACCATGGGCAAAGCGGTGAACACCGTTCCATACGCCGCCCCGCACATCCCGCATCCACCCACAAACCACACTGGCACCGTCAACATCCCACCCCACGCAAGCAAGCCAGCACCCATCGCAAGCTTCAGCCCATTGGCCACATCATCCGCGCCCATTACCTGGCACTCCACCACCACCCCGACAATCACCCTCAGAACTGTGCTCATCACAGAGAACACCCCCACCCCCAGAACAATGTTAGCCTCTTGGCCCTCGCCCCCGCTTCTGCCCATTGCGGCGCCAATGTCGCCCATGTTGGCCACAAACACCTCCAATGGGCCCGCCAAACAAAACATCGATCCTACAACAACACTCATCCGGGGATCCCTTATAAAGGCCCTAAACTTGGTTTCCTCCTGTATCTCATCCCGTCTCACCTGTTCTTCCTCGTCGGTCTCCGTCTCGTCAACAGCACCGTAATCGTAGTCCTGCTGCTCCCAGACAACACTCTTCTCAATACTCACAACCAAACTGCTCACCCAGTTGACCGCCCCGACGCCAATGTACATCCATCCCAGCCCAATGAAAACGCCCTCCAAGTCCACCCGCGGGCCCCTCTCACCTTGCATCACCCACGAAACCACCCACGCCATCACAAACCCGCTCAACCCATACAACGTCCCCGGCAGCACAATCCCCAGGCCCTTCCGTTGGGGGAACACCCGCGCACAGGTGACAAGACTACAGAAATACGCACTGGACGTGCCCATGCCCACGAGGAAAAACGCCACCGCCAGAATCCACACCTGCAGCCCGCCTCCACTGCCCCCCCCTCCTCCGGCAACCACCCACGCGGCCGTCCAGAACCCAGGCCCCACACACACGCCCACCGTCGCAAGCAGCACCGGCCCATGAATATCACTCATGTATCCCAACGCCGGCAACGTCAGATACAGACCCATCAACATGCTTGCGGCAACAACGTTGTTTTCCCACCGCCCAAATCCCAGCTTGTCCGCAAACCCGCCCGTGAACAGCGGGAAAAGCATCACGGCCGCATCCAGAAGACAGGTGCTAAGCGCCAGACAAAAGCACAGCATTGAAATCTGGTCCTTGCTCAGAACCCTTTGCAACCATTGTCGCATGTGGATTGTAAGCACATGTTCTAATCGTGACAGCCCATATGTACTTGACCGTCTCATCTTTCAACCTATTACTCTATATGTTTGTTTGTTGATATATATGTAAGTGTCTATCTATGTACGCTTATATAGTAAAGCAGCTCTCACCGTTTCTTCTTCTCCTTCTTATCTATTATACATATATATATATATATATATGTATATATCTGTATGAAAATTTTGCACGAGAAAACCAAAAATCTGCCTCCTTTCCTATTTTCACCATTTTCTCATTTTCTCATTTTCTCATTTTTTTGTCGCGTCTCAAGTCAATGAAAACTAAAACTGTTACCATCTCTTTCAACAACCTCCTTGTATGTTTCATGTCTAGGTCTAGCAACTAACATGCTTTGACTCTTACTAAACCCTAGGATTTGTCCCTGTGCGCCTAGCTTTCTCCTCTCTAATCCCCTTAAACTACTGTTTTGAAAAAGTGTGTCGCGTAATGGCTTCACCACCTCTCTTATCTCTTCTTCTTCATGACATCTACTGATATTACTAAACTTGAATTCGTTATCTTCCAATTCAGTATCCCCAACTTGACTTTCGATAATTCCTTCAGTATCTTCAAAGATACTGCCAGGCACCGTTTTCTTGAACCGAAGTGCCGTCAATTGATCAGCATCTCTTTTATTAATAGCATGACCATGTGCCTTTGCAAGTTGGTTAAAGTTCAACTTATTTTCATTGTCGAATGCTGGGAAAAATTTAATTTTATTTAATGAATCCTCTATTTCAAAGCATACATTTTCATTTTTATTAACATTTCCATTGTTAATAAAACAAATTGTACTTTCTAATACATTAATTGAAGGGTCCGAATTTTGTATCCAATTCCTGTAAATTGATTCCAACAACTTATTTGTCAATAAATTACTATTATTATCATTACCACTACTATCCTTATCCATATCTCTAACAACACTTGAAATTAGTAATGGATCTTCGAATTCTAGCTTTTTATTATAAAACAATAAGTCTTTATTCTTACTGTTGTTTTTAACTAGTTTATCAATAGAATTAAAAGAAATTTTTACTTTTTGTAAATATGACATAGGAAATAAAATATTATAATCTTTAACTTTATAGGTTCCTCTTATATAGAATACAGGATTATCAATACTTTTATCTCGAATTGATTTAATGTCTTCACTAATAGCAAATAAAAATACAGACTTTATACCAGTTGGCAAAAATACTGATTTATCAAACTTATTATCAACTGTATTACTCAAGTTCGGTAATTTAAATGATAATCCTTCAATAGCCAATTTTTGTAAAGAATTACTCTTAAGTAATTTTGAGGAAACTAATACACCACTTGTTAAAGTGCTGTCATAAGATGTTGAAAAATCACTAACTGTCTCATTATATTCTTTTAACAATGGAAATTTCGAAATAAATTTACCGGTTACATTACTATCTACAATTGTTTCTTCCTGTATTAGTACCCTAGAATCGGTTGTTAATAATAATGAAAATCCTTTGGGAATTACCGCCCCCAATGATATACTAACAAAGCAAATGACTAGCAAAGACTGAATAAATCGCATTGTATACTAAAAAACTGGCAAATTAGCTAAACAAGAGAAGCTTACAGGGAGCAGAAAAGGAGATTTGCCTATTCAAATCTGAAATCGCTCTTTCCTGCCCCTAAAAAATACAACAAATTACACCCATCCAGCGAATCGAGTGAGAATTAACAATAAATTCGCCTGCAATTTTGAATTCGTTGACATCTTTTATTATAAGCTCAGATTAACAAACACCACAACACAATGTCATTACGTTTACGTACATTAACCCAATCAAGTAGATGTTTTTCTCAACTTACCCCGAGATTCCAACAACAAGATTTCACACATTTTGGTTATAAAACCGTTCCAAAGGACCAAAAGGAAAAGTTGGTTCATGATGTTTTCTCCTCTGTTGCTTCAAATTATGATGTTATGAATGATGTTATGTCAATGGGTATCCATAGATTATGGAAAAAACATTTAATTGAAAAATTAGATTGTGGTATGAGACCAAATTCAAATGAACCACTTAATTTCTTAGATGTTGCTGGTGGTACAGGTGATATAGCATTTGGTTTATTAGACCATGCAAAATTAAAATATGGTGACAATTCTTCAACTATGACCGTTGCTGATATCAATCCAAGTATGCTTAAAGAAGGTGAAAAGAGATGTTTATCAACATCATATGCAAATTCTCCAAGAATCGAATTTTTAGAACAAAATGGTGAAACTATGGATCAAATCCCAGATAATTCAAAGGATGTTTATACAATTGCTTTCGGTATTAGAAATTTCACCAATATTCAAGCTGGTTTAAATACCGCTTATAGAGTTTTAAAACCTGGAGGAATCTTTGCATGTTTAGAATTCTCTCACGTTAATGATCCAGCTTTAGATTATTTATATCAAATTTACTCATTTAGTTTACTACCAATGATGGGTCAATTGATTGCAAATGACAGAGATTCTTATCAATATTTAGTCGAAAGTATTAGAAAATTCCCAGATCAAGAAACTTTTGCAGGCATGATTAGAAAGGCTGGTTTTTACGTTCCTGGTAAAGGTTATGAAAATTTAACTTTCGGTGTTGCTGCAATTCATATTGGTGTTAAGCTTTAAGAGATTTCTTCTTTAGTTTATATAATTAATTTAATAATATCGTGTCTATAGAATAAATATTATCAATTATTAAAAATCTGAAATTGATACTACATAATATATAATGCTCAGCTTAATATTAAGCAACAAATGTTGTTCTCCCTAATGGCAGTTGCTCAAATCGCGACTATAAAAGAAGCAACTTTTCCACTTTGGCACCTTTTCCATTTAACGATATATACTCTTTTTTCTTCCTTTCCTTTCTCCATCCTTATGCTAGGGCATTACGTGTATCAGTGAGGATTCGTCCGAGATCATGTTTTTGCTAGTTGAAAACTTCAACATGACTGCTTTCTTGTGTTTTTTAAACACTTGAAGAATTTTTGGAATATTTTGACTTATTTGTTTTGTTTTGTTGTTTACTATGTCTTTGACAAGTAAATCAATATAATTACTATCTATCTTGATATTTTTACTAATTATTATTTGTTACTGTAGTATTGTATTAGTTGCGTTCACGTTGTAATCAATAAATAGTATGTCCATTTTGTCTAACCAAAATCTATCCTCCCTCTTGAGCACCTCTTTTTCTCAACATAAAATTGAAAATTTCCACAAAAATCTTCGAAAATTCACAAAATTACATTAACTGTAAAATCTACAGCTTTTTTTCATCGTTAATTATACAAATTACACTAATCATACCATAATGTTCAAAAAATTCACAAAAGATGACGTTCATACACGTACAAATCTTAAATCCTCAGTTGCTAAAACTCTAAAGGCAAAATTAGTTCAACAATATCCTAAACTTGAAGAACATATTGATGAAATCATTCCAAAGAAAACACCAGTTTCATTATTCAAATGTGAAGATAAAATTCAACTTTATGTGGTTGATAATCAAATACTCTTTTATCAACAATTTGATGATTTAATTCCTGAATTGCGTATAGTTCATAAATATCCTGATGCATTTCCAAAAGTTCAAGTTGATAGAGGTGCAATTAAATTCGTGCTCTCAGGTGCAAATATAATGTGTCCAGGTTTAACATCTGCCGGTGCAAAATTACCTGATGAAGATTGGCCTGTTGATAAAATCGTTGTTATATATGCTGAAGGTAAAGAAAATGCAATGGCTGTGGGTAAATTATCAATGTCAATTAATGATATTAAAACAATTAATAAAGATACTGGTATTGAATTATACGAATATTTAGGTGATGGTTTATGGCATTTTAAAGATTAATCTAAAGAAAGAAAACTAAAAATTAGTTAATTAATTTTTTAATAATTATATAAAAATATTTATAAATAGTAAATGTTTTTATTTTAATCCATGGATTTTATACTTTGTTGTGATTCATTGCCTAATTTAAATGGTGTAAATTTATTTGGCTTATATTGTGAATATTTACTACCTAATTTATTGGAATTAATTGTATTATGATGATGTAATGTAGGATCCCTGAATGATGTAAACGTAAATGAATGTTTTAATCCTTCAAACGATGCTATTGGTGAACCAAATGGGCTATGGATATTGGATTCAAATAATTCAGATGGTGGATTTAAATTCAATGAGGGACTTGATATACCGTTGTTAGTGTTATCAATATTAATATTATGGTTTGGTAAGTCGTGCAAGTTCATCGTTGATCTGGTACGTAAATTGGATTTAAAATTGTCATTACTCTTTTGATGTGATAAACTTCTACCTTCTTCCATATCAACCAATTCTACTAACGATTCTTTCTTCACTTGACCTCTTACGTTTCTAATAAATTGTTTTAGAGTGCCGAATTTTCTAAGTATTAAATAGTAGACAAAGCAAAATAATAATAATAATATTCCAAATGATAAAAAGGTATTATTGGTTGATGTTGACTCAATATCATTTATTCCAGTATTAGTATTGCTATTGATATTTTTCAAATTAGTATCAAGTGCAGATCCAGGAAATACACCAGCTGATCCATCACCTCGAATTTGAGATGATGTATATAAAATCATTTTACCTAATGTCCAGGATAATTCATGGCCATTTATACTATTAACACTTTTAAATATTGGTTCATCCTTAAATGTGACATCTTTTATATTTTCAACATCAATACCTAATCGTGGTATGCCAAAACCTTCATGCAACACATTAACAATCCAACTTGCTTTAAAACATGATGTTTTTAATAATTCTAACGTTAATGCATCTTTAAACTCATGATTTTCAAACTGTGTATAAATTTCATCCCAATTTGTGTTACAAAACTTTCTTGTTGCCTCTTCAAAATCTTCATAATTATATTCATTATCTAATTTAAAGACATCGTTTGCAGTATACCAATATTCACTTACACCAACAAATTTTTCCTTTGTAAAATCAAATGATGGTGCATGAACTCCATTAAATAAACATGGTTCACTTTTACATGGCATATGCTTCAATAATAATGGATAAATGGTTTTCAAACAACCTTCGTATTCACCAGAACCGGTAATTGAATAAATTTTATTATTTAATTTGACTTCAGTTTTCATTCCAACTGGAGAACATGGATCAACCAGATCATCTTTGCCATCACCATCATTATCATAATTTATATTGGAAGGTAAAGCATTGATTAAATTACTCAGTTGCCTCACTCTTGCCTCGTTTGCTCCGAATCCTAGCCAACTTGAAACAAAAACTGACCAATTGACCAATGTACCATCATTATTTCGTAAATTCACAGCATACATATCATCTGAATGCATATCTAATTGATCTTTATTGGTTGGTACAAATGCTAGTTGAGTTGACGCACCTCCCATATCCATGAACCCATAAGGATGATCGTCAGCATTATTTGATAATTTATTTGACAGATAATTTAATGCGAGCCACCCATATAAACCTTCAGTATCACCATCAATCACTTGGACATGTTCATCACAAGGTTTGATTATAAAGTCACTCTTATCAGATAATACCTTACAGGTTTCTTTCAAAATTCTATCTCTTTCATGCGTTGAAATCAATCTCATTCCAGCTGTTGCCTGAACGAAAATCGGCGTTACATTATGTAAATTTACCGGTATAACTCTCTTTGCATCATCAATTATATCCTCAAAATGATCATCCCATAAATCACAACTACCCTTTTTCTTATTTGCAAACGTTGATAATCCAGGTTTTGTCTTTTCGTTAAAAATTTGTTTAATTTTTGGTAATCCATTAGGACTATTTATAGTATCTATGGTGAATTCATACACATAAGCCCTTGATCCAGATGATCCAGCATCTATGATAATTGCATAATTAGGTATGGGGGACATAATTTATTCTATAAATTGTTTATCTTGTAATTATTACTACCCTATTATTGTGTATGCCTCTTTGTTAGTGCCTGCATCTTAACACACACATCGAAATTTCGGAAATGAAAAAAAATTCGGGAAATCGAAAATAAAAAAATTCAAAATCATGTCAAAAAAGGAATTGAGAATGCGGATTTATCTTTACGGACAGGATTTAAAACTTACGAAACCTAGGTCACTAAAATAAATTGTGGTCTCTACACACGCAAAAGTAAATTAAAAAATTAAAAGAATAGTAAAAATAAAAATTTCAGAAACAAAATTTTGGGATGGAAAATTATTAGGAGATTACCAGATTTGGAATTCATCAAAGAAATCAACACTCTTATCCCAAGTTGTAACATTATCAGAAATGACGTTTCTAATTTCATCCATCAAGCTTGAAGGACCACAAGCCATGATACCAACATTATTGCAAGGTGAATTAGTAACAGTTGAATTGATCGCTTCACTAATTTGTGGTCTACCATAGTTGATTGTAATATTTGAATTTGAAGTGACTGCAAAGGTCCTTTCAGTATCGGTTTCTTTACTTGAATCAGTACTTAAATTTTCGTTACTTAAACTGTCTGAGAATAATTGTCGTAATGAGGAATTTTTAGTTGTACCTTGTCCCTTTGTAATATATATTTCTAATTCAGTATTAATCTTTTCAATCAATGGTTTATAAACTTTAACACTTGCTAAGGCTGTTGCAATCCAAACCATTTTACCACTAGAAACAGCAGCAGCATTTTCAAGGATGCCTGGTACACCAGAACCAACAGCAGTTAATAAAGCTTCATCATATTTCTTTAATGGGGTTGATAAATCATCACCATAAAGCCTTCAACAGGAATTTTCCATAACATACTATTACCATTTGCAAATAATTTATTCCAAACTCTATAAGTAATCCCTTTCTTAACTCTAATGAAGTTTATCACCTTCAACAACGGTTGTGAGTGGATGATTTTCCGAAAATATCCAACCAGCAAAACAAACATATGCAAAAGTACCTGGTTTATAAAACCACCAAGACGGTTTTGAAACTTCAACTTTCATTAAATTTTCTCCGACGACAGAAATTTGTTGCAGTCCTCCAACCAAATGAAAACATACGAATAACTCTTAATAATCCATCAAAGAACCAAACACAACATGCAGCAATAGCTATCCTAACCAACCTAATTCTATACAATGGTACCAATACATAATAATGAAACAAATTGTAAAGACAACATGAATTACTAAGAAGTATTCACAGTAAATGGCTCTTAATGGATGGAAAGTCTGACCTAAAATAATACCACAGAAAACAGTTGCTGCAATACCACAAGCCAAATAAGAACCCTTAAGGTATTCTGTATAGAATCCAGTAGAATTCATGGTATATACCACAGAATGAATTAAGGTATCTAATGCCATCCAACATGCAACAACCTTATGGAAATGTAAGAAAGTTGCATATTACCAGCCAGTAATCCAAAGGAGGAAGTTATTTCTACCTGCAAACAAAGCTAATAAAGGAATTTTACCAAATGCCATAATACCAGTTCTATCTGCAAGGTATCTTTGCCAAGCATAATCTTGTGTACCAAAAAACCAACCTTCTTTATATCTGTACCTAACACAATAGAAAGCAACTTGCAAAGCAAAAAGGAATAAATCGGTAATAAATTGGATTCTATTTGGAAATAAAACAGAACAATATTTCCAACCAATAAGTTGAGAAAATCTACCATTTGGGAATAAAGTTGGGAAAATTATATATTTTCGAATGGACTTGGAAAGTGATGAGTTATTTAAAGATCTTCCAATTGACGTTTGTCTTGAAAAATTGTAAATTGTAGAAATAATAATCAATGGCAAGAAATAACCGCAAATACCAACAGAAAACCAAGTACCAGAATCTAAATTGAAATAATAAGCTCTGTAACCAATATATTCAGGTCTAATTAAATCAAGGTCAGGGACAGTTGGATTATAGAATGGAATTGAAGTATTACCAATTTCTTCGATTAGTTTTAAATAGCTTGATGAATTTAGATATGCATCTCTATAAAAAGTCCAAGCTTTGAGATAAAAAGAATATTCCTTACAAGCTTCAGAAGCATATTTGAAAATTATTTTTTTTGTATGCTTCAGATTGATCGTCAGCTAAATCAATAGCACAATTTAAAACGGTACCGACAGCTGGAGGATAACCACAAATAGTACCATAGTAAATGGACTAATGACCTAGCATTAAAGGGATATAATCCCAGACATAGTATGAAATTGGGGTATAACAAGTCCAGTTTTCGGCAGCACCGAGATCACTTCCGATTTATGAATTAATAAGAACAGCAGCTTCTGAAGAACTTAATAGAGTTGGAAAAGTTAAACTAAGGCTAACAATTAAAAACTTCATGATTGTTTTAAAATTATTCGATGGTAGCCAGAACTTCAGATCAGCTTATATGGGGCGGGAAAGGAACTGAAAAGTCTAAAACATGGCCGTTACATTTGAATTTATAGCTTATTCTACAACTGCTATTGCATAGACTCAACCACCATCACCGAATCAAAATTACAACTTCCAAACAAAAAACCAGACAAAAACTTCGTATTATTTGGAGAGTCCATTTAGAAAAAAAAAAGCACCGAACCACTCAGAGAGGTGGAACCTGTGTTCAGATCGGCTTTTTGTCCAAGGTACCAGTTATTATGCAATTAGGCTTTCGGCCAAAAATGAGCAACGACCCTACTTCCCGTGGGAAAATTTTTGATGCCCCACAAAACGCTGCGGGGAAGCCGTTCTGAACCCTGGGAGATATCTAGTGGACTTTTTTGCAGGAGTTGTCGCATTTATTATCGGGGTACCACTGGTTGACGGAAAAATGACAGACTATCAGCCTATTCTACACTCTGTTGTGGGCTCTAAAGACTAACGGGGCTAAAAGACTGTCTTGTAAAGAAGGACTTGGGTCGGATAGTCTAGAATCGAACACAACAGGAATCGAGATTGCCAGCATTGGTGAGAGGTATTTCATGCAGTTCATGATTTCTAAGTAATAATAATTACTGCTCAGTTCATCCAGAATTGCCATTTGTTAACCATGCTGATCTTAGTTTGATTATCCTAATTTGGAAATGTTGATTATCCATTCTTCCTAATCTTCTAAGACATTTTTGAAACCACGTTCTTTAATGGCTAGTAGCAGTTAGTGTAACAGAACTTAAATTTTATATACCCTAGTATCAAAGCTTTTAATACTTTCAAAGATAGTAATGTCATGCATTGTCCTTTAATAGTATATCTGTGTTATCCTTCTTTATGAGCATCATCATCAACAGCGGTTCGTGCTAAAAACAGAAGACTATGCACCATCTTATCTTTATGAATTACCGAGAAAGTGCCAAACAAATACCAATATAGCAATTCTAAAGTCTTAATATGGGATGACAGGGGGGACCTTATCTGCACATTGTTTTTTTATCTTCAGTAGCTTTTGCTGGATGAAGTTATTGGATTGTCTTGAGATGGTAGCGCACACTTAATATCCTGCATATAATCTTATGATTAACTGCATAACCTTTCCCGAATGGGACAGTCTTCTTACTTATTTCCATAAGTTAACCATCTAAGGTTGACACACCATTATACTCTTCGATTCCTTGCGTGTTTCATAATTAGTTACTTCCCACCATAGTAATGCAGTAATGCCTGTAGTAACCAGCAACTTCAAGAAATTTTTCACATTTGCGCCTCTCAGTAATGTTCTAACAGAAGTCCGACTTATCTCAAATTTCAAATTTCCCCGTTTAGAAAAAGCAACAAAAATTGAAAAATAGAAAGTGCGAAAATGCAAAATCTCGTTTTTTTCTTTAATTTTGCAGATTTATTTTTTCAACATGAAAAAAAAAATTTCATCTAAAATTTTTACTATTTTTGATTTGTACATTGAAATAATTAATTTGAGTCAGTCTTTTTCAATTATAATAATCATATATCGTACATTATAGCTTAATCAACAATGAGAGTTAAGAAGCCAACGTCCAAACGTATGACCACCCGTTTAAGGGAAGGTATTAAAAAGAAAGCAGCAGCGCAACGTCGTAAAGATAAAAAGGTTGCAAAGAAGGATGTTACCTGGAAATCACGTCATCCAAAAGATCCAGGAATTCCATCATCATTCCCATATAAAGATCAAATTATTCAAGAAATTGAACAAAGAAAATTAGAAAAGGAAGAACATAAACGTTTAATGAGAGAACAAAGACAACAAGCTGCAAAATTAAATAATGTAAATGATAATGATATGATTATCGATAATGATGAAGAAGAAGATAATAGAAATGACATGGCTGCATTATTAGAAAGTGCCCAATCTGCGGCAAAAGAATACAATGGTGAAGATGATAATGATGAAATCAATGATGATATGATGGATGAAGAAAATTTTGAAGTCATTGAACATCCAATTACTTATGATGATGATGATGATGTTGCAAATAATAATGAAATTGAAAAATCAAGAAAACAATTCGATAAAGTTTTCAAATCAGTTGTTGATACAGCTGATGTTATTTTATACGTTTTAGACGCAAGAGATCCAGATAACACAAGATCGAAAAAAGTTGAAGAAACAATTCTACAAACTCAAGGTAAAAGATTAATTTTATTATTGAATAAAGTTGATTTAGTGCCTGATGAAGTTGTTAAACAATGGTTAGATTTTCTTGGTTCATCATTCCCAACAATTCCAATTAAAGGTTCAAATGGTGGTAGTGGTAGTAAATCATTTAATAAAAAATTAACACAAAATGCAACTGCAAACCAGTTATTATTAGCATTAAAAGCTTATGCCCAAAAGAGTAACTTACATAGATCAATTACTGTTGGTGTTATTGGATATCCAAATGTTGGTAAATCTTCAATTATTAATGCATTAACTTCACAACATGGTAGTAAAAATTCCAATAGTAAACCTTGTCCAGTTGGTAACCAAGCTGGTATAACACGTACATTAAGAGAAATTAAAATTGATAATAAATTAAAAATTATTGATTCACCTGGTATTGTTTTCCCAGAAAACATCAAAAGAGGTAATTCCCAAAAGAGTAAAAAAGAATATGAGGCTAAATTAGCAATTTTAAGTGCAATACCTGAAAAGCAAATTGAAGATCCAATTAATGCAGTTAGTTATTTATTAAATAAATTATCAAGAGATAATGCAATGGCTGAAAATTTCAGAGAATACTATAAACTTTTATCAATTGCATCAGTAGATCTTGATGATTTTACCAAAAAAGTTTTAATTCATATTGCAAGAAATCAAGGTAGATTAGGTCGTGGTGGTATACCAAACTTACATGCTGCTGCATGTATTGTTTTAAAAGATTGGAGAGATGGTAAATTCTTGGGTTGGACGTTACCAAAATCTTCATCAAAGGCTGAAGATAAGGAAATTGTTGCTCCAACTAATGGTGTTAAACCACCTCCAAAAGTTGAACAAACAACTGTTGTTAATGAATGGGCAAAAGAATTTGATTTAGATACTTTATTTGCAGATGTTTTTGGTGGTAAATAAATAAATAAAACAAGCTAAGAAATCGAACGAAAAAATAACAATACTTATTTATAGTTCATAGTTTATAAATTTTATAATTTAATTAGTTAAGCAATTAATTCAATTGATTACGCATTATATATATATATATAGTTATTTAAAAAGAAGTTTTTGCAGCAAAGTGAAAAAATTATATTAAAATAAAAAAAGACGCATTATATATATTTATATATATATATACTAGAAATAGATTAAAATAATAATTAATTTTGAAAAGAAACCACATTAACTTCAAGCTTAAGCTAATCTGTCAATGGTTTGTTTGATAGCACCTGGGTTTGCACCAACAACTTTACCAACTAATTCACTGTTCTTGAAGAATAATAAGGTTGGCATAGAAGAAACTTCGTTTTCTTGAGCAATTGATGGTAATGCATCAACATCGACTTTAAAGAAATCAACATTGGAGTAATCAGTGCTGAATTTTTCCAGTAATGGAGCAATCATCTTACATGGACCACACCAGACAGCAAAGAAATCAACAACAACTAAGTTTGAAGATGCAATAACAGACTTAAATTCGTCAGCGGATTGGATTTGTTTAACCATTTTTGAATTATTGGAATTTATATTTGAATTGGAATTATTTGATTGGGGATTTGTAGAATATGGGGATGCAGTAGCTTGTTTTGTAAGAAACTTATTGATAAGAACAACTATAACAATAAGTAACAAGAAATTGAGCATGCGTTAGAAACAGGGAGGAGAAAATAAATGAAAAAATAAGGGCATTTTATAATAAAATCGGTGGCGAACTTTATTGACCATCGTCCAATTTGAATTAATAATACTGTGGATTGAGGAAAAATGAAATTTGAATTAGAAATCGAGGGATAAATCTGGAATTTTCTAAGTCGGTCGGCGTTTGCTGAGGAGAGACAGGAAGGATTATTAATTGATTTATTTGGGGCATGTTAGTTTACTCCGTATCATTAGATAGGGAAATGTGATGTTCTGATTAATAATAATATTAGATGTGGCGTTTTGTTTTGGGGCATGTGTGTCGCAGGAGGAGAGGAATGATTCATGTGGTTTTCTTTTGTCCGAAGACTACACAATATATTAGTATTTTTGTTTCCAGTACAAAGTAAGTAAATTAAAAATCTGTAGGCATAATGCATGATTCAAATAGAATGTAGCCACAACTAAATCTAAGTGAAAACATATTAGATTTACTGCTGTTTAGTAAAAAAAAAACAATCAAAATAAAGTGCTTCTTAATATAATATAAATTGAATAATGTTTATGTAATTTTTTGGAATTTATACTTGTAATCAAAGAATTTTTAAAATAATAAAAGAAAGTGAAGGGAAGCATAAAAAGAGATTTTTGAGACGGATTTGCAATTAATTCGGTTTTTTCTATATCACGTGACAATCACGTGATGGATGCAAAATCACCATTGTTGAAACCTTTTTCGATTATGTAAAGAAGTTTTCTGTTAACGATTTATAATGATAAACTTCTAACTGAATCTTTGAAAGAAATAACTAAAATACAATCCAGAATAGTAATATGTAACTTGTCTAACCTAGGGGAAATATAAGGTAAATAAGATACAATAATAGATAATAGTAATCGCACTAATGCAAACTACTTGGCAATGGGCAAGGCGGAATGCAATGTAGTTATTGTCTACTGAACAACCCGTTCGAAGCCTATACAATATATATAAGATGATGAAACATCTACTTTTATACACGTTTGCGCGTCGACATGGAATCATCCAGCCCCCACTATTCTTTATCTTCTGCTATGAGCTTCGCCGGGTAAGTCTCTCATTGACAGCCGCGTACCGGCTTTTCCATGTTTATGGCCTGCGACATCGACTCCTGGACTGATCACTTGTCTGCAGTTGGTCGAAAGCTTGCTGGCATAATTTAATCCAGACAACCGCAAAATAGTCCCCTTTGATTATTGTTACCCTATCGGCTCCAGCTCCGATAAATTCACATACGCGAGGATATCGGTATTATACTAACCAATAACAATAAACACCGATATCAATATAACATATGCTAAGTGCTAGATGTGACTTAAATATATCAAAGAGTTACTCCCACTTTATGGTAATTGTATAGCTATTTAGATTTTGTTTAGGATCAACCTTGAAATCAACAACATTAGTACTACTAGTATCGTTACTATTAGTACGCGGCAATTAAAGAACTCGATTCAGTCTTAGGTTCTAGTATACGATTATCCCAGGTCCAATCAGGTTAAAGTTATATTAACGACTGGATGGCCAAGTTGGTTAAGGCGTGCGACTGTTAATCGCAAGATCGTGAGTTCAATCCTCACTCTGGTCGCTTTGTTTTTTCCTCTTCTTTCTTTTTGCGGAAGCTTATTTTCTCCTTTTCTTTTTTCTATTTTCTATTTTCCTTATCCTACTTTGGCTGCCTTGTTCCGAAATGCTGCCTTCCCATTGGAAACAGAGGCGGACACACACACGGAGACAAACAGAGACACACACGCCAGCTAGCAAACCCGGTAGGAAAAAGTGGCCTAAAACACAAAAACATACCCCTACCCTGCTGCCACACCACAAACGAATACTCACAGTGCTGTGCTGTGTCCGTGTCTCACCCTGTATCTCACCCTGGATCTCTGCAGTAATCCTACCGTAGCAAAGTTCCCGTTGCACACACCGCTTGCTATCCTCCACCGTTTCCAGCCCTCCCCTAAAAAGGCAAGTCTCATCAACACCATTTTCTCATTTCAAATCATCCCTCTCTTTCAAACTCTCCCCCCCCCCCCTCTAACGCCGGATTCACTAATTCCAGTTTCTTTCCATTCTTCCCGCATCTGTAAACTTGTGTCCTCACTTCTACTCTCTGTCCTTGTCCTTTCTGAACTCACACTTCATCGTCTAGTCACCACAAGTATCCCCTGCTTCAAACACATCCTTTAAACGTGTCCTATACATACCAGGAACCACTGCCCCTCAAAACCCAAGATTTGTCCCCCTTTTCAACAATTTTCATTCTACAAAGGGCAACTCACCTAACCTAACCTGACTCATCCAACTGATTACACAGCAAATAATATTTATTATATTCAATAAATACTAACTATCTCGGGGCCAAGTATTTAATATTTTTACCATACTTTATAAGTAAATACATTTGTCTCTGCATCTGTTAGTTAGTTACAACAAAACCGTTTTTATTGACATCGATCCTTTACACGTTCCTTCTTTTTATTGTTAATCTTGGTATCTTCACGAAGAATCCATTCAGAGTGAGAATTTCGTTTTGGCCCACTCACAGCAAGAAAATCAAAAAAAAAATATTATTCACAAATTCGATTATTTTTTTTCTCAAATTTTCCATTTTTTTTTCATCTGTTTTTTTGGTAACGCTCTATTTTTCCACATCTGTTGAATAATTGTTAACAAAACAAACTGGAATTCATATTATTCAAGGGGGTTAAGGACTTGAGACTTCAATTACTATACATATCATTAGAAACCAGTTCGACATTAAAAAATATCTTTCACAACATGTCATTTTTATCTACGCTACTTTGTTGCTTTGACGCAGAAGATTCACATAAAAGAGAAAATAATCATAACATCAACAATAGACCGAAACCAAAGCTAACTAAAACTCAGTCGAATTTACAAAAGGCTTTAACTCATTCGAACTCACACATAAACTCAAACCCGAACACTCCCCTTTTAAAATCTCAACCGTCTGCTTTTAATCCACCACCTTCAAAAATGATTACAAATAGTGATAATAATAAAATTACTAATCACAATATTGGTATTAATAATATTACTACTGGTGGCACTATTGCTACAACTGGTAATAATACGGCTACTACTGACAACAATCTTAGCTCAAACACTGGAGATGGAGCTGTGGCAGATTCATACGATTGTAATAAAAATAGCAACAATGGTACTCCAAACTCAAATGATTATAAAGAAATTGAGGTTGTTGATGAAATATCAAATTCAAAAGACTCAACAGATAGTTCAAAAAATGAAGATGATGTAATTCAAATTCATGAGAATCAAACCCAAAGTACTGATGATACTTTAACTCAAAATCAAAACCAGAACCAGAACCGGAACCAGAACCGGAACCAGAACCAGAACCATAATGCTAATGAAGTTCAAAGGGAAAATCAAGTTCAAAGTGAAAATATAAACGAAGCCACTGCATATAATGACTCAAATCCAATTTCCAATCTAAATCCAAATGATGTAACAGCTACAAATCCAATTTCCAATCTAAATCCAAGTGATTTAACAGCTACCAGTTCCTTTGATTATGATGAACTATTGTATGAACAACAATTCGGAATCAGTTTAACAGAAATTTTACCTGGACAAACTGTTGCACCAAATGGTTGGCTATTGGATGAACAACCAGAGTTTTTGAAAGGTAAAAAATGTTTAGTTTTGGATTTAGATGAAACATTGGTTCATTCATCATTTAAATATGTAAGACAATGTGATTTTGTTATTCCTGTTGAAATTGAAAATCAAATACATAATGTTTATGTTATCAAAAGACCTGGCGTTGATCAATTTTTAGAAAGAGTTGGGAAACTGTTTGAAGTTGTTGTGTTTACTGCTTCTGTTTCAAGATATGGTGATCCATTATTAAATATTTTAGATTCAAATAAATCCATTCATCATAGATTATTTAGAGATAGCTGTTACAATTATCAGGGTAATTATATTAAAAATTTATCTCAAATGGGTAGACCATTACAAGATTTAATTATTATTGATAATTCACCTGCATCTTATATCTTTCATCCTCAACATGCTGTACCAATTTCAAGTTGGTTTAGTGATTCACATGATTGTGAATTAACAGATTTATTACCATTTTTAGAAGATTTGGCTTCAAGTGATGTTGATGATGTAAGATTAGCTTTAGACATTAATATGTGAATTTAATATCAATTGTTAATAAAATGAAATATATTATTTCAAAATTCAAAATCTTTTCTATTTATCTATTTTACTATCACTAAATTAATTTAATCTAATTACATCCAAGTCATTTTTCAGTTCAATCGTTCAACTATTCATTTAAATCCAATTTTAGAAGTTTGTTTTGTTTTGTTACATTACAGACAAGTAGACAATAATCTGAAAATAAATCATTAGAATTAAAAATAAAAATAATTCATAAAAATAAAAAAAAGTTGAACAAATTACACTATATTCATGCATGAAACGAGATTCTGCGATATATAAATAAAACTGTATAAACCTATGTCTAACATTTGTATAACTATCTCTGGCTGGTCCCGAGCTTTACATATACAAATAATAATTATCTTAATTTAGTATAAAGTAAACCAAAGTGCAAATGCAAAAAGCAATAGGAAACCAGTGCACCACGAAATTTCAAAATTGAAATTAAACTAATTGGAAATTGGAAATTGGAAATTGAGTTTCACCAGCGATCAATCAATGCCCCTTCATTGAAGCTTTGATGAGGAGACCTACTGACTTTATTCAATTACTAATTTTACTACATCAAAGCATACAATTCTTTATTGTGACACTTATATTCAATTTCATTTAATTTTTTGATATCTTTTTCTTAACTTTATTCACAAATAGAACACAACCATCTCCAATTGCAATTTATAAAGATTCCATATTACAATTAAATAAATTACATATTACAATTAAATATTCACACAATTACATACATATATAAATAATAATGACTACTGAGAACTGGAAAAATAACCTTAATATTCCAACAAAAGATTTACGTCCACAAACGGATGATGTTGTGGGTTCAAAGGATGAAACATTTGAGAATTTTAACCTTAAAAGAGAATTATTGATGGGACTTTTTGAAGCTGGATTTGAAAAGCCCTCACCAATTCAAGAAGAAGCTATCCCTGTTGCACTTATGGGTAGAGATATATTAGCAAGAGCTAAAAATGGTACAGGTAAAACAGCTGCATTTATTATTCCAACTTTAGAAAAGATAAAACCAAAAGTCGATAAAATTCAAGCCCTCATTTTAGTTCCAACAAGAGAATTAGCATTACAAACTGCACATGTTGTTAAAACTTTTTCAAGACATATGGGATTACAAGTTATGGTAACAACTGGTGGTACATCATTAAGAGATGATATTGTTAGGTTATATGATCCAGTTCATATTTTAGTTGGATCTCCTGGTAGAGTTTTAGATTTAGCATCAAGAAATATTGCAAAATTAGATTCTTGTCATATGTTTGTAATGGATGAAGCTGATAAAATGTTATCACCAGAATTTCAAAATATTGTTGAGCAAATTTTATCATTTTTACCACAAAGTCAACCCGGTAAACCAAATAATTATCAATCACTTTTATTTAGTGCAACTTTCCCAAGAACTGTCAAAGCATTTATGGATCAACACCTTTATAAACCTTATGAAATTAATTTAATGGATGAATTAACTTTGAAAGGTATTACGCAATATTATGCCTTTGTTGATGAAAAACAAAAATTACATTGTTTAAATACTTTATTTTCAAAATTACAAATTAATCAAGCAATAATTTTTTGTAATTCTACAAATAGAGTTGAATTATTAGCAAAAAAAATTACAGAATTAGACTATTCATGTTATTATTCACATTCAAGAATGAAACAAGCTGATAGAAATAAAGTCTTCCATGAATTTAGACAAGGTAGAGTTAGAAATTTGGTCTGTACAGATTTATTAACAAGAGGTATTGATATTCAAGCCGTTAATGTTGTCATTAATTTCGATTTCCCAAAGAATGCTGAGACCTATCTTCATAGAATTGGTAGATCAGGTAGATTTGGTCATTATGGTCTTGCAATTAACTTAATTAATTGGAACGACAGATTTAGTTTATACCAAATCGAACAAGAATTAGGTACTGAAATTAAACCAATTCCTGCAAATATTGACGAATCTCTATATGTCGTTAAAGAACCATCCGCTGTCCCAAGACCTTTCAAAGTTGATGATAGAAAGGTTAACCAACAACAACAGCAACAACAACAATGATTTGCTTTTTCCATTTACTTGATTTCCTTTTTGAATTTTATTTTGTTTTAATGTTTTATCCTTTTGTTGGCACTACTATCATATACTTTTAATATGGTCTTATAGTCTTTGATTATAATATGTTACAATGTTTGATTTTTTTATCGTTATCAGCCTTTCAATTTAATTAATTAATGGATGAACATTTCTATTTTTTATTATTTTTATTTTTTTAGGAGAATAAATACAATATTTGGTTCAAAACTTCATTTTTCTTTTTTTTACTCATGATTATTGTATTTTATTATTACACTTTCATTTCCATAAACCCATCCATTAATTAGTTTATTATCATTTTAAGTTATGAACCATTTTATTATATCTTGTATTTTTTCATTTTTATTTTATTATTATATTTAATTTTCTTTTTTTTTTCTTCTTTTTTTCCACTTGATTGTTTTTATTAATGACGTTTAGTTTTGTTGTATAATTGAAAAAATTAAGTTTTTTTGGGGGATTAATTATCAAAGTGAATCACAACATATTACAATTTACATAATTTAAATATGTACAAAAAAGGCACTCGTAATATTTCAGTAATTGAAACAAATAATCAAATATACTAAAAGAGATCTTTAATAAACTTCTGGTTTGTACAATCTAAATATTTAGAACTATTAACTGAAAAATAGATAAAATAAAGATACTTTTCATATTCGCCCAATTTATAACCATTTCGACCTGTGTAAATTGAATATGTCTAGCAAACCTAAACATCGATTTGGTTTAATCAAACGTCTATTCATGTATGGTTTATGGTAGTTTATGTGTTTAAATTTTTGGTGGCAATTACGTCCCTACCCAACTCATAAAATTCCCCGTTCCAATTAAAGCCTAATATTTACAATCAATTGTATTCCTTAAAGTTTTTCTTCTTTTCCCGTTTGTCAAGTGAGCTTTCAACACGTGGGACTTTCGATAGATTCTGCTAAAGAATATATCTTTACAGAAGATAATATCCATGTATTGTAACTTTAAGAGGAGCAATTCTTCTGATTTAAAGATTCATAATTCTAACACTTTTTGCTTGGTTCTAATCATTAATTGATAAAGTTACCCTAACAGGATTGTTTCAAGGAGTACTAAAACAACATAAGTGATTAATATGATTTGTTGAAAGGAATGCCGTACTGATAACAGACCGGCCGATAACAAATGAACAAATAGATTAGCATTTATAAGGAGACATAGTTCTCCAGTTATTTGTATTTTTGTATTTTCTATAGTCTATTTAACTACCGATTTATCTAATCAAAATGGACCCAATTCTCAGAGTTTATGCATTACAACATGAATTGCAATTAGTATAATGATGATTATAAGTGATGAAATACCTAGGCGTAAACCACAAGACACTCGAAAGAGTCAAAATCAATGGACAATTAGAGAATTACACTCTTAGAGAAAGATGCATGGAAAGACGGAGTTCCACGAGGACAGCGTCACTGACGGAATCTATATGAGAATGAGAGGATCGAGTCAAGAGAAATTAATAATTAATAATAGTATTGCCGGAGTCCATAAGCATGGATCGACAATGAATGCCACAATGACATAAACCATAAGCATGGGAATGTCAACAATAGGAAGTGTCCAGTTGAGTCTTGTCCCGAAGGAAGCATAGAACAGAAGTTAAAGAATAGTCGACGAGTGGGTGATTCCATGTCGGCGGGCAAACGTGTATAAATACCAGTGAATCCACTTTTATTTAGATTGTAT
>JAJMSE010000031.1:0-112056 GCA_030558305.1 Pichia phayaonensis
TCTTCGATTGCTTGCATGTTTCATAATTAGTCTTTTCCCAATATAGTAATGTCTATAGTGACCAGCAACTTCAAGAAATTTTTCACATTTGCGCATCTCGATAATGTTCTAACAAAATGATGAAAATTGAAAACTTAAAATTTCGGCAACAAAATGATTCAAAATGGTTTTCAAAAGGTCTTTTTTTTTAATATTTTCTAATCAATTTAATATTATTATACCTAATTATACATGACGCCAGAGGAAGAGGAAATACAGTTACAAGAGGCATTAAAAAAACTTCAATCACAAATTGATGAACAAAGGATTTTAGTAAAAAAAATGCTTTCATTAAAGCAAAAACGTATAGAGATTGAAAAAAGAAAATTATTACAATTAAAGGCAATGGTTGTACAACAGAACCATATTGAAGACAAAGAGTTAAAGAAATCAAATAAACATGAGAACGCATTAGATCAAACAAAGGAAAGTATAAATATCGTTGAAAATAATTCAAAAATTAATAAAACAAATGGCAACAGTAATACAATCAATAATAATAAGAACAAAATTCATCCTAGGATTTCTACAAAACAACAAATACAAGATACCCGACAAGCAAACGCATTTCTTAAAAGGATTATTAATAATAGAACCATGTTTTACTATAAAAATAGATTTTTCTTCAGTGGATATAAATTTCTACTCGTATTTGACGAAACAAAATTTTTATTGGTATCAACACAACATGAACTTACAAAGAAATCATTAGTAGATGCTGATCCCCTACCTTTGTTTATCACATACAAAGGTAAATCATATATTAAAACACCAACAGGTGATTATCAAATTGAGAATTTAAATCAAAGGTATAGTATTATTTTTTCCTTCTTATTCTAACACTATATTGTTTTTAAACGAAGTACTAACATTCCCATATCACTATTTTAAATTAAATCTAATATTAATCCGTTTGCTTATATTTGTTTTAGAAATAATAATAAGAATAAAAGTCAATCAAGATCTCACAGTCCCTGTGTATTTTATACAAAAACAGGAAATTGTACAAAACCAAGATGCATTTTTGAACACATACCTGATAGAATTGCCCTATGTCCAACTTTACAACAAAATCCGAAACACAAATGTCTTAATAAAATATGTCATTATTCTCATAAGCCATCACAATTTAATTCACCAAGCTGTAAATTTTTTCAAAATGGTAAATGTGATAATGGTAATTGCATATTTACCCATAAACTGGAGAATGAAAAATCTCCAATTTGTAGAGAATTTGCATATTTAGGATATTGTGAGGAGGGATTAAGTTGTAAATTCAACCATAATTTTCAATGTCCTGATTTAAAAGAATATGGACGGTGTATGTTAGGTCAAAAATGTTTATGTTTACATAATTCACATATAATCCAATCAAATAGGCAGCAAGTTCGGAACAATGACAATGATAAAGTTTTTCAGATTGTTTATGATAAAACATCAGATACTGAAAATGATGATAATTGTGACAATAGTTCAGATGATTCAGATTACAATGTAGAATTCATAGTTGGGCCCGTAGGCGGAGTTAACGAATTAAATTCCAACTTAGATTATGTCAAATTGTAGTAGTAAATTTAGTGTATAGATAGAAAATATTAGTTAATTATTAGATAGTTTAATATATAGAAAGCAAAGAAATAAAAAAAAGTTACGGTAAAGTCAAACCAGTTAATTTAGGTTTTCTTTTCCCAAGAATAGTTTTGGTGCTTGACATTTAGTTCATCATCTAAAGCATAATCAATAGCGTCAATTAAATCATAGTTACCGTGATAATTGTTCTTAATGGAAACATTCGAATCTTGGATCTTTACTCCATCTTGAGACTCTTGTAAGAATGTCTGTACTTTTCCAAGTTCCATTGGAAGAAGTGCATTTTCATCTAAGTCAAATTCATCGTCATCATCGTCATCTTCTTCTTCATTATCATCGTCGTCATCATCATTATTTGCATCACTAATACCAAGATTTTCATTATAATCCTCAAATTTGAATTCAATTTGATCCTTATTGTTATTGGTGGATCCCTTTGGATCAATATTGTAAAGATGACTAACATTATCATGAAATTCTTCAATATCGGAAAATTTAGGATTATCTGGGAAGATATTGACGAATTCATCGATTGAATCAGACGTTAGTTGCATAAAACTTGTTTGATTTTCATTACTCCTGGAAGATACAATATTATCCTTACCAATTTTTGGAATCATGTTCGATACATTGACGATATTGAATTTATTTTGAATACCCAAACCTGGTGATATTTTAATACTTTTGTTGCTATTTTTATTTGAAAGGTTTGTTGAGATATTTATAGGTTTAACTGTTGCTTTCGTATTTTGAATTTTATTTGGTGAAATACCTGCAAACATTAAAGATCTATTAATATTATCTTTAAGTTCACCTTTGTTAAGAACAGTATTAATTTTGCTGTTGTCTATAATATTTGGATCAATATTAATTTCATTTTCTTTTTGATGTTCTAAAACAGTAATTGAATTTTCAAAATAAGACGAATGTACTAAACCTAAAGCAGTTGCTCTTTTACATGGATCCCAAGTAAGACATGATTTAACCATATCGAAAAAATTAATCCTTTCTTGATGATCAAAATCTTTTCTAATAATTAAATTTTCTAACCTATAACCGAAATGTTTTGGAAACATCAAACCCAACTTAGTTGCCAACTCCTTACCTTCTTCCCAAAAACCACCGAATGGAGTCATTGGACCATAATTATAATTATAACCATTATAATTATTGTACTTAAAGTTTGAATTTTGTTGCTGCAAAGCATTTAATTGAAATGCTTTTGTTGGATTACCAAGAAAATCCATAATTTTACAGCATTGATCTAATTCATTTTTACCAGGAAATAATGGAGTAAACATTGCACATTCAACTGCGACACAGCCAAAGGCCCAAATATCAATTGGGAAAGAATAATGACATTGTCTAAATAAAATTTCTGGGGATCTATACCATCTGGTTGACACGTAAGCAGTGAACTGTCTTTCATTTGAAGAATGTCTTGCTAAACCATAGTCAGCCAATTTAATAATATAAGAATTTTTACGTTGATTGGGAGGTATATTTTGCTTTGGACCAAAGTAGTTTAAGTTTTGCATAACTAAAATATTTTCAGGCTTAACATCTCTATGAAAGAAAAGATGGTTATGAATATGTAAGATTGCACTCAATAATTGTGATAACACACTTTTTAAAGTCCTTGGGCTAAAAACATTACCACGTCTTGATTTCATTAATTGATATAAATTTTGATCCATATTTTCCATAACAATATTTAATTTAAAATAGGTCCTATCAATGAAAACATCAATGATTTGAACAAGGTTAAAATGAGAATCAACGGAAAAGATAAACTGGATTTCTTTAACTTTGGAATAATCTGAATTTCTTTTCAATTTTTTATTCATTGTCTTAATTGCAACCAACTCGTTTGAATATTTATAATTAACAGATAAAGGATTTAATAAGGTACCAGGACAGCCGTGCATTTCTCTCTTTTGAGATTCAAATACTGATTGTTTCATTTTGTATAATGAAACTGTACCAAAACTTCCTGAGCCAAGTTCATGAATCATTTGATATCTTGAGCTAAAAGCCTTAACAGGGATTTCATCATTTTGACATGAACATTGGATGTTCATTTCTTGTTGTTTTTCTGGCAAAACCAAATGCATTTGTGTCTGCATTGTTTTGTGCTATTTTTAAGGTAAAAAGAATATAAAAATAGTGGAAAGATGAGGAAAAATAGGGATAAAACAGGAAAGATCCTTGTTGAGCCTTGATGCTCCCATTGAAGAACAAAATGCAAAATATGATTTTTTTTATCTCAATGAGCAACTTTGGGTGCGGAATTGAGGTTTCATTTTTTTTAATTATCAATTTTCAAATTAGCCACTTTATGCATATCTGGTAATCGATAACGGTGGTGGTTTTGTTTAGAAGAGCAAGAATTGCACTATTCTCTATGTCTGAAACAGAAACACCTGCCACACAGCGGATACTAACTATCTCCAACCTGAAAGAATGGCAAAAGAAGGATAATCTGAGTAGAATTTCATTGAGCAGAAGTATTTGGAAGTATTTTACTAATGACTTATATACAGATTTTGAGAAGGACATATTAGGGTTGAAGCCAAGCGATTGTTCAATCATTCAAAAGTTCAGTAAAATTGAAACATTTCCAATTAAAGACAATGATCATTTAACTGAAATTTCATTAGCAACCATTTATAGTGACCACCCGTTACGTGAATTTCATAAAAGAAAATTTAAAGATGAAACTGATGAACAAGGTTTAAGAAATGCAGAGGAACAACTTTCTAAGATTGAAACATTACCAATACTTATATTCCTACATGGATTAGGTGGTCAATTATCGCAATTTGAGCCTATCTTACAGGAATTCCGTAACTGTTCTGATATTTTTGGTATTGAATTACCGGGATTTGGAAATTCCAAACGGCCCAGTCGAAACGATCCGTCTAAGAATATTAAATTTAATTTATTGTCAACATACAGTGAAGGAGATTTAACTAAATTAGAAAATACATTAAATAACTTAACTGATGAAGATTTCGAAACTGATAATTTAGTTGAAATTTTACATCAAATTTTAGATTTTAGATTCCCAAATAGAAGATTTATATTTATTGCACATTCAATGGGTACACATATTTCCATCAAATTAATTAATAAATTACCGAAAGGCAAAGTGGAATCATTGGTTCTGATCTCACCACCAAATATTGTTACTGAAGAAGAACAGCTCGTTAATAGAATACCGTTAAGCAGAAGATTGTTCTTAAGTACATCAAGGTTTTTCCCAAGATTATTTGATTATTTTAGATTTTTTGATAGATTTGGAGGATTATTTTCAAAGAGTGTTGAAAGTTTTATTTTTATCGATCCAAATGATAATGAAGATGATGAAATTTTGAAAAGATTGACACAATTTAGATGGAATTTAGATACTGATACAATGATATTTTTGAAATATTTATATGGTTTTAAATGTGTTAGTAAGATGGAGTTGCTGGAAATGACTACCAAATTAAACGCTGAGAAGTTGTTTTTATGTTGTGGAGAATTTGATAAAATAACGCCATTAAAAGATTCGATCAACATCAAAAATATAATAGAAGAAGATGGTAAGAATATAACATTTGAAGTAATCAGCAATGCAAACCACTCAGTATTTCTGGATAAACCAAATTTACTAGCTGGATCAATTTATAAATTTATTGAAGATTTAAAATTGAATATAAGTTGTACATGGGTTTTACAAGTTAAATCAATTATATCGGGAGATAAATGGGGATTAAAAAATGAAGTCAAATGGAATAAAGTTATAACATTATCAAAGCCAATAATCAACGTGGCATCACCAGAGAAACCTAAAGGTTATATATTAGGTATGAAAACTTTAAGACAAAGTGATCCAACTCATAATCCTACTAAATTTGAACAAGTACATCCAGAAATATTTGCAATCGTCGACATTGGGTCAGACACACCGTCATATGACCCATCTGATTTCAAAAGAATTAAATATGTTAAATATAAAACAGAAAGTAAAGTTACACCAGATGATATAACGATTGTTAAGTTCATTGAGATAATTGAAAACTTAATGAAACTAAGAGAATCGGATACTCAATTCATTGTCGTTCATTGTCATTACGGGCAAAATAGAACAGGGTTCTTGATATGTTGTTATTTAATTGAAAAATTAGGATGGACCGTCAATGAAGCAATCAACGCCTTTGAAGTTAGCAAGCCTCCTGGAATCAAACATGTTCACTTTAAAAATGCGTTGCATTTGCGGTATAACGAATAGATTGTATAAAGTATGTATTTAGTTGTATATTGATTAAACAAACATGTATTTAAAAAGAAGATAATTATAAAAAAACCCAAGTAACGATATTAAAGTAATAAAAATAAAAAATTCAAGAACTGAAGAGTGAAAAACTGATAAGAAAATGAAACGACCCAGCCAATATAAATGTGTTAGAATAGTAGTAATATGTGAATCTAAACGATTCGAGAAGATGCGGAAGCACTGTTAACAGTAATAAATTATATTCTGAAGGCGTTTCCCACGCTAAAGTAACCATAGCATGTTTCAGTGTGGTCTTTTTGGTTTATCGTGTGTTTGATAGGCATCATAAAAGGAATGGTCATAGCGACGGATAAGTAAGCAAAAGCAGCTCTCTTTGAAGCACGAAGGGCAGGCATGGTTGTAGGGCGTAGGGATGGCTAAGAAAGAAATACAGTTGATGTAAAAACAGAAGAAAACAGAAGGACAAATGCAAGCAAAAGGCAGTTGGCAGGATTGTTGGTTATAAGCAAAAATGCAATGCAGGATTTGCAAGATAACCTGAGCCGATTTCCGCCGCAAGCCCAGCAAATCTTTTATCGTTCGATTTTGTCTTGTGTTTGTGTTTTGCCCGGGGCCCTGCCAGTAAAAAAATGGAAAAACACCGGTGTGGCGCATGTGGCGCATGTGGCGCGTTTGGCGCGTGCGTTTAGCCAGCGGCGGCACCAACACGAATTATCCCTATACCAGCCTCCGACGTGTCTGGGAGGAGCACAGGACCCACCATCTCGGGCTGCATCCCAGTCCTATCCCCAACATGCCTGCCCTACCCATCTCATTTGGCTCAGCACTGCGTTCTGTTGAGCTTCCCCGTGAAAAACCCACTCTAGAAAGCTACTCGACGATTTTCAGCACATCGCTCGGTCTGACACTGATAGAAATCCAAGGAGATCTAAGTTTGCCAAAATCTAAACCTGAGGGATTATCAGAAAAAGAGGAGTCCCTGTTTTTCAAGAAGGAGATCCCAAGATTGTTTCAGTCGTTGCATGAATTATCCGCAGATAATGGTGAAGTTATCGATGTTGTTAAATTTGGAAAGCTAGAAATTGATAATTCATTAAAACACGCAACGTTATTTATAAGTACAACACAGAGACTGATTGGTTCTGTGGAAAAAATTGATCCGCCTCTAGGATTGCTGAAGGTTGATTATGCAACAGACCATGATGGTGGTGAAAATCAGTGTGAAATGTTGGATATTATTGATACCAAAATTATTTTCAAACAGAGACCATTGCCAATTATGTAGTTTCCATCACAAGGTATAATGGGAGGGAAGAACAAGGGATACTGGATACCGGATAACGGTGTTTGAAAACCATCGTTCTTATTATCTGTCACAAGAGATATATGGGTCCAAAATTTAACTTTTAGGGCGCTACACGACACCTGAGGAATGCAATTATTGCTGATAATTGTAAATATATGTTATAGATACTGTTCTATTGATGTTTATGGGGATTATGATTACGAAACGTATATTATATGCACCCCTTTTTGTGAACTAGATATCCCACATTATAATCTATATAGTATAACGTATAAAAAGAAAACACAGTGATGTATTCAACAAGACTTCAACTACTAAATACTAAATCACTCTTCAATTTTAAATTATTTTTCTTTTGGTAATTGGTAAACAACGGATTGTCGTCACCTTAAAACCAAAAACTGATATTGCGTTGGTATCTTTCAAGAGGGATCAATTCAAATGTGTAAATCTATAATTAGAGGAAGGAGGGGCGGAATTACCTTTAACTTTTGATTTTGCCCGTTCCTATTTTTTTATTTTTTATTTTTCAGCATTTAATTCCATCAACATGAATTTGGTGTTTAATATGTCCGACAATTGCTGGAAACAACACATGATACTATGGTTTTAAATGTGGAAGGCTCCATTCCTGATCTCTCGTCCCCTGTTACACTAAGATTAGTATCTTTTAACATAAATGGATTTAAAACCTTAAATCATTATCATCCGTGGAATGATTTAAGTTCATTATCTGAAATTTTTAAATATTTGAAATCTGATATAATTACATTTCAAGAATTGAAACTCCAGAAATCGGACATAAATAGATCCATTTCAAGTATTCCAAACTATCATTCGTTTATTACTATACCCCGGGAAAAACGTGGATACTCTGGTGTTGCCGTATTTGTTAAGCATAACCCACGAATAAAAGTTGTCAAGGTTGAAGAAGGTATAACTGGTTATTTGAATGTTTCAAGCCAAAATAATCAAACGTACAGAAAAATATGGGAAACTTATGGCGCATCAGGTCTTGCTATTGGCGGTTATACTGATAATTTTGTTGATTGGAAAGAAGGTTTAAAATTAGATTCCGATGGAAGATCAATTATAATTGAATTAAATAACAATTTAGTTATTATTTCTGTTTATTGTCTGGCAAATTCAATGGATACAGAAGAGGAAGAGATTAAAAAATGTTTATTTTTGAATGTGTTGTTCCAAAGAGTTGAAAATTTACAAAAACTAGGTAAGGAAGTAATTATAATGGGTGATATAAACGTGTCACCAAGTTTAATTGATAGAGATGATTCAATGAATTTGGGTTTAAAATCTGAAATTTTAAAAATTCCTGAAAATAAATTTGAATGGTTTGAAAAATTGAATAAGGATAAAACATTAGAATTTAGAGCTTTAACTTTATCACGGAGAATTTTTAATGACTACGTATTTGATTTTAATGAATTTGATAATCAGAAAAATAGTGATAAAATACTATTTGATTTAGGCAGATTGAAAAACAAAAATAGATTGAAAATGTATACTTGTTGGAATACTTTAAAAAATAATAGACCTTTAAACATTGGTTCAAGAATTGATTTATTCTTAGGAACGAAAAACACTTGTTCACAAGTTGAAAATTGTGATATTTGGCCCTTTCTTTATGGTTCTGATCATTGTCCAATATTTTGTGATTTAAAGATATCAAACTTTCCGATAAATGATGATCTTGTACCAAATATTAAACATTTTGAATCTGTTAATTATTATGGTTTGACAGTTACTAAAAGCATTGATTCGTTTTTCAAATTTAAACCGAAAAAGACAGAACCGGAGGTAAAAGAGAAAGATGAAGATATCAAATTGACACCAACAACTTTAACACCATCAGCAAAAAGATCCTCAATAGTACCAGGATATACAAGTAGGAAAAAGCAACAAGGACAGTCAACACTTAGTGAATTAATTCAAAAGAAACAAAAAATCAAAGCAATTGAAACACTCCCCAGTTCTCTATTTGTTCCAGAGAGTGACGAAGAAGAAGAAGAACGACAACAACAACAACAATTACAGAAAGAAGAAGTGACAAATAATAACTTGGAATCATCAACTAAATCAGCCATGACTGTATTGACATTCCAAAACCTGCTGAATAACAAATCATTACATGTGGTCCCAAATTGTGAACATAATGAACCATGTATATTAAGAACAACACGAAAAGGAGTAAATACTGGTAGAAAATTTTGGTGTTGTTCAAAACCTACCAGAAATGAAACTTGGGATCATGACGATAATGATAAAAGTTTAAAGGTTGAAAACCAAAATGACTATAGTTGCAGTTTTTTTAAATGGGCACAAAAATAAGTTTAAGGGGTTGAATTTATTTCTTTCTTAAAATAGCTACGTTTTTAGAATACTAATCTAGATAGAAAAGGCAGTATGTATTTATTTTTACCAAAAATAATCATTGATAGGTCAATGTAAAATCGAAGCAATGTCTGAACGAAACTGGCTTTGAAAGACGCATTTTTTTCAGTATTTTCAAAAAAATTGTGTTTACTAGTTATTTGGTGAAGAATTCTATTATCAGAAATTAAAATAGATTAAATTAAAAAGGTAATTTGAGGTATGAGGTATGCTCTTTTTATTTTTTTATTTTTCTCATTTTTCAAATTTCCTAATCAAATTATTTTTTTTTTTTTCAAATTTATCCCATGTACATGTTTTTTTTTCTACATTAAATTCTTGATATCTTTTTTTATATTCAATATTAAAAAAACAACAAACGTAATGTCTGAATCAAATACAAAAAGTTTAGAAGGAAATCCTAAGCTTTCTGAATCTACATTTAAGGAAGTTATCCCTGTTGACCCAGGAAAGGGTAAAAGGGTTAGTGGTAAAAATTGGAAAGTTGAAAAAAAAGCATTTAGAATTAAATCATTAGGTGTTAGTTCATCATGGAAAAAGAAACAAGAACAAAGATTAAAGGAACAACAAGATAAAATAAGATTAAAGGAATTACAAGATGAAAAGAATAATACAACCAAAGAAAGAATTGCAAAGATCAAAGAAAAGCGTGAAAAGAAGGAAGAACAAGAAAGATATGAAAGATTGGCAACTATAATGCATGCTAAGAAGGTTGAAAGACTTAAGAGAAGAGAAAAAAGAAACAAATTATTAAAGGAACGTTAAGGAAACGTTAAATTAACTGAGTTAACTTAAATACACTAGTTTCATTTCAATCATTATTTGTGCATTTTATATAATACCTATTTAACCATAAAGTTTTTATATTTATTTCGTATAATACATTTTTGCCATTGTAAAACAAACATCAAGGTGGCACAAAAGTAATGGTAAAGGTCGAGATAATAATACTACATGCAAATACAAACTATACTACTAATTAATTTGTTAAGGAAAAAAAGCTGTATATGTTATCTGACACCCACCGTTCCTTTCTTCAAAAAAGATCCAGGCGAGTTCTTATTAACATAACATTGATCTCTCCATCCATTATCACGATCTAAACCTATGGCTGTAAATACAGCGTATGAAGACAAAATTTCATAAGACTATTAAAATTCTTTCATAATAGGCAAGTAAGAGATACTGATGAAATACCCACTTAACCCGAAGGCTAATACGCAAACAGAAAGATGCTAAGATAAACATGATGTGAATAAAAACTATTCACGATTATCAAAACATCAAACCATAAACTAGAATAAATTATCATATAACTGAAACTCTTATAAAACTCCAGAAAAATAACAGACTAATGAAATCTGCACAACATCTCTCTATCGGCTAGCAATAGAGACAGGATCAGCGTACTGTCTATAGGATGGTTTTGGTACAAGAAAAGAAAAAAAAAATCAAAAGTGTTCGTAATGGTAATAGAAGGTGGAAAAATGTTTTCCTTTTATAGTGGTGGGAATTTAAAATCTCAAATCGCGGGCTTGTGTCTGAAGAGGGCTTCTCATGAGAAAAATAATTGAAAATTCTAACATAAATCATCAAAAATTATAATACTTTTACTGGAGAATAACATCATGAGGAATAATAGAGACAATGAAGTTAGTAATGAATGGAGTATGCTGGACCTATTGCGTGTAATTTCCGGTTTGCTTTTATTGCATGCAATACTCTCCTATTGGTTTACATCATCCACCATGTGGGGATACACGGGCAAGTATATAGATAGTAATTATTTAATTCATAGATTAAAGCTTTCGCCTATGACAGTGTTTACAATTGATTCATTATGGGATGAAGTTCAAAATTCAGATAGATTATTATTATCAATTAATAAAACGGTTTATGATGTGACAGCAAGTTATGCTACATATAACCCAAAAAGTATAACTTCAACATATGGTGTTTTTGTAGGCAGAGATTGTACAAGGATGTTTGTGAATGGATGTTTTGCAGATTTAAGTCAATGTACATGGGATTTAACTAACATAGGATATGATGAATCATACGTTAACAAAGTTGTTGAACAATGGGAAAAATTTTACGAAAAGCATCCTAAATATTGGAAAGTTGGATATCTTGATATTTCCAACGATAATAGAAATACCCCAGCTCAATGTTTAAATGGTAAGAAGTATCCTCTGTAATTTTATTTACCAGAAAAACTTTTGAAGGATTATAAAAGACATATAAAAGACAATGATAATGTAAATTCAAAAAAAATGAAAAATAAAAAATATATCATATAGAAAATAGAAATGAATAAAGTGAAATAGCCTTAGCTTTGTATAGGAAAAATCCTAAATAACTTATTTAGAAATTAATCCTTTCTTTAACATGTTGTTTACAACAGAAAGAATTGAATTGACTGTAGATTTGGTAATAGATTCATGAGTACCAATACCCCATTGAGATTTATCGTCACTGAGGATTCTAATATAGGATGCAGCCTTTGTCTTTGAACCTTGACCAACAGAATGTTCGGAATATTCTTCAACTTCTAATTCTGCCTTAAAGAATTTATTGAATGCATTTAATAATGAAGAGATCGGACCGTTACCAGAACCTGAAATGTTAAATTGTTCACCGTTTAAGTCAATAATTGCAAAAACATTGGTTATTTCATCTGATTTTTTATCATATTTATATTCAACAAGCTTAACATCACTAACAGCACATGAATCAATATTGTAGGTTTCCTGTAATAAAGCAATAATTTCATCAGCCTTTAATTCACGACCTAAGGTGTCTGCCTTATCTTGAACAACTTTAGAGAATAAAATTTGCATTTGTCTTGGTAAGTCTAAACCAAGTGCTCTTTGGACAATCCAAGCAGCACCACCCTTACCAGATTGGGAATTGACTCTAATAACAGCTTCATAACTTCTACCGAGATCCTTTGGATCTAATGGTAAGTAAGGCATCATCCATCTTGGATCACCGTTTGCTCCTCTCTTTGCATGTTCGATGAAACCTTTCTTGATTGCATCTTGATGAGAACCTGAGAATGCACAAACAACTAATGAACCACCATATGGAGCTCTTTCATGAATTGGAATTTTATTACCCTTTTCGACTACGTCAATAACACTTTGGATATCCGAGAAATCTAAATTTGGAGAAATACCATCAGTATACATATTTAAAGCAACAGTAACTAAATCAACGTTACCGGTTCTTTCACCATTACCAAAAAGACAACCTTCAACTCTATCAGCACCAGCTAATAAACCTAATTCAATTGCAGCAACGCCACAACCTCTGTCATTATGACAATGTAATGAAACTATACATTTTTCTCTTTCAGAAATATTTCTACAGAAATATTCAACTTGGTCGGCATAAACATTTGGACCTGCAACTTCAACAGTTGCTGGTAAATTGAAAATAATTGGATTATCAACAGTTGGTTCCCAAGCTGCCTTGACAGCTTCACAAATTTCTAAAGCAAACTCAGATGGAGTATCAGAAAAACATTCTGGTGAAAATTCATAAACCCATTTGGTATTTTGTAAAGCTGGATCATCCTTAGTTAAAGATTTGACTAATTTAGCGGTTTCGACAGCCTTTTCAATAGCTTCTTTTTGTGACATCTTGAAAACGACATCTCTAAATAAATCAGAGGTGGCTAAATAAGTGTGAACAATAGCAGTTGGTGCACCCTTTAAAGCGTCAATAGTTCTTCTAATTAAATGCTCTCTAGATTGAGTTAAACATTGGATTGCAACATCAGGTGGACAGTTTTCAACAGCATATCTGGTAAAATCAAAATCAGTTTGTGATGCAGACGGGAAAGAAACTTCAATTTCTTTAAAACCGACTTCAATTAATTTATGGAAATATGCTTTCTTCTGTTCCACTGACATTGGATCTGGTAAGGATTGGTTACCATCCCTTAAATCGGTAGATAACCATCTTGGAGCGTGTGTGATTTCTTTATCAGGCCAAGTTCTATCAGTTAATTTGATTGTCTTAGCTCTTGAATATTTTGAGGATGGATCTTTTAGCATATTCTTATAGGTAAGCTTGGTAGCTTCCTTAAGCATAACCATGGATTGCTTAAACATCTTTGCTGATGGTATATGGAGGTCAAGATTAAGAACAGTTACTGGTGAATAGAAAGAAACTAAAGAAAAACCATGCGAGTTAAACTTCACCACTAGTAGGGTGTCTCCTCAAAACGTCAGCCAAGTCAACTTTTCAATGGAAATTGAAAGGTTTTGCGCCGGTTCCGGCACTGTGACTATTGCACTGCGCCGTCACAGGCCCTTTTTTTGCACGATTAACATGCTTGGCGCTCGAAAAGCTTCACCGAGAAATTTCATTACAAACTCTCCATTTATATCTAAATCTATTTATCTACTGCAACAGGTTGGACTTCAGAGTGGAAATTTGAGATTCTGAAAGACCCACCTTAGTTTCAAGGTACTTTTCAACACAGCCATATTTGGTTTCTAAATGGACAATGGTTTCTAACAGTACTTCTCCCCTTACTTCCTTCTTTCCAATCGTCTGTTCTGGACATTGTTTTTGGTTTTCTAAATAAGTTTCAGCCATTTGTGATTGGTCCACTTCCTTTTTGACTAGTGAGTCATTAGATAATGTAAAACCATATTGTGAAAGACAATATTCTTGTACTACAATTGATGTATCAATTCCAGCGAGTAGCAACAAGATCATCGTTAATATACCCGTGCAATCTTTACCAAGTGTACAGTAGAATAATACTGGATTATTTGGATAGTCACAAATATATTCAAATACTGACTTTAAGGATGGTATAATAGTCTCAATCATAAAGATATAAAGCTCAATATTTTTAAACCAGTCGAGATTTGGTTCTGCTAAATAACTCAGTATATTCTCTTCATCAACTAATACTGCACTAGCAAGATTCGGAGGGAAAGATTTTTCAATTAGAACACTCATATTTAATTGCTTTAATAGCACACATTCTTCGGAAGGTAGAGATAAATCAAAAACTTTAAAAAGTTTTAGTTTCTCTAATTCTGAAATACCGTGTTTCGTAATATTTGATAAAGTTCCTGATCTGAAAAATTGGTTATATTTGAAAACTTTACCTTCTTTATTTGTATAACCGCCGATATCCCTGAAATTGGAAACGCCTTGAATATTTTTGAATCTTGGTAAAAATTCATGAACATTCTTATGCTTTTCGTAAAATCTCTCATTCATACTTTCAAAACGCATCCAAGCAGCAACTTTATCGGCAACATCAAATGTATAATCAATTATGCCTAGTTTTTCTATTATTGGTTTGCCACATGACATCAATTCATCTTCAGGTATTTTATCAACACCTCTAAAACAGTGATCTGCACCAGGAATTAAGATTAATGTATTTCTTTCCCGTAATGAATTTGCATATAATGCAGCATCCTCTAACGGGATAACATTTTCTCTTGTGCCATAAACTAATAGAGTATCTATATCTTTATTGATCTTTTTGACAGTTTTCATATTTAGAACACTTAAACTTTTAGTTTCCGCCAAAGGTACCCAAAGATCACCATAAGATCCATTCTGAAAACCTTGTATGATATGACCACCTTCAGTTTCAAAATTTGGGTGTTTTTTTCTAATACTATCTGATAGTCCTCTACCAATAAATCTACCAGCACAAGCAATTAAATTTATTACAAATTTATCAGGATTTGCAAGTTGCCAATTAAAAACATCAACAACACCTCTGGAATGACCAATTAATGAATCAACAAATATTTTTTTGCCTTCGAAACCACCATTAGTTAACCAATTGTAAATTATATTTATATCTTCAATATCATTTTGTAACGTACGTCCCATTTTACCAGTTTTATAAGAATCTCCACAATTCCTAAAATCAAATCTAATCACAAAAATGCCATGTTCTTTGGAGATTTTTCTGGCTAATTTCGAATTGTAACATGAATTCTTATGTGCTCCAAGACCATGCATTATAATTGCAGCTCTAGAAGTTTTTGGATGATACTTTAAGTTAGGTTTACTTAATATACATGATAAACAGTCATCAGATACTGGAGATATTGGTATCTTCAATTCAATTTCATTTTCTTGTAATTTATAACCAGACATATTGCTGATTAAGGAATTCTAACTTTTTGAATAAAATTTGAAGTCAGTATTTTAAAAAATGCAGCAATAAGTGACTTAAACAGCAGATTGAAATGATTTAAACTCAAAATAAAACAGTGCTCTTTGCGAACTCAAAAATGATGTCGCAAGGATGAATTCGTGTGCGGTTGTGTGGTTCAAACTCCACAATAACTCTGATTTTGTTATGTTGTTTATGATTTTCATTATCGATCGCAATTATACACTTTATTATACATTATACATTATTATTTGTGGAAGATTTTGGACTTAGATTAGAATCATTAAGTTCGTTTGAATCCAAATCTTTACGTAAACATTCTTCAATACTATTTAAACTATTATCCACATCATTGATTGGCATATTTGACAGTCTGGATACTAATCTTCTATAACTATTTATAACTTCAATATTTGAGCCAGATTTTGAAAAAATATTAACTAACAATTCAACTGATTTTTTCCTGATTATTTGTAGTTTGGCCAAGTTAATCAGCTTAATTAATACGTCATTTGATAATGTGGAATCTAGCCTTGACTCTTTAACCTTTGCCGATTCATTTATTTCTGATAAGCTCTCATGTTCAAACTGTTGAACAATTTTAGCTAACGACATGGCTTGCGATCTATCAATCAATCCTTTTAACAAGGTACACTTCTCATTGTAACTATTTGATAGATCTGCTAACTGTAATTCAACTTGAGAAATTGGGTGGTCAAGATCATCATTAGAATCATGAATATTTTTAATTTTGAGGCCAAAAATATTTTTTAATAAGCTTTTAATATCATGGGATGTTTTTTCAATATCATTGTCCATTTGGTCAACAATCGAACTTAATTCTCTTATATCATCATCTTTTTGAGATATTTCATTATCAAAAGCACTCGATAATTCATTTAGTTTATCAAAAACCTCACTATTTATTTGGTTCATTTTCAGTGATGTTGTACTAGGGTGATTAGTATTATATATATTATTAACATATGAGGACTGACTGAAATTTAATAAATTTGGATTATGATTGTAAGCATGTAGCAACTGACCATTTTGTGAATAAAATGGTTCCATATAAGAATTGGTTGATTTATTATTAACACCTGATTTATTTGAAATTGTAAAATTACCATTAAATGATGGTTTAAATGGCCTTAGATTAAATGATTCAACATTGTTGTTAGGTAATATTTCGGTTCTACTATTAATTATTCCCGGGTGGTTTAAGTCGTTTTTAAAGTTTTCTGTTAGATAGTCCCCAACTTGATCATTTAATTTATTTCTAATATCCACCCTTGCGTTGTAGCCCAACAATATTTTAATACATTTTTGGGCATTATTAAAACTCATTATGTGCAAAGCGGTATTACCATCATTATCTTGTTTATCGATAAACTCCTTAAACAAATCATTTGATTGAACAGTTTCCGCAATTTTAATCAATAAAATTTCGGTATAATATCTTGAGGAAGGTAAATTCTTTTTATCTGAAGTTGCGAGAGCTATGTGGTGTAATAAAGTTCTTCCATTGTAATCAATATCCAATAAGCAATCAGATAATAAATCTAATAGTTTATTAAAAGTCCTTCTTGTGTAACAATTTGCATAAATTACGGATCTAACTATCGATTCTTCACCTTTATTGTTCAAAGCATGAACATCAGCATTTCTTTTAATCAAAATCTCACACATTTTCAAGTCTCCCATTGAGCATGCCCAATGTAATGCAGTATTGCCCTGATTATCAAGTGGCTGATTTACATTGAAATCTGAATATTCATGTGTTATGAAGTGTGGCATTTCACATTGGGGATTTGAATCCATTTCAATAAAATAACTATATAATGCTTTAACATAACTTTTATCTAAATTGGAGGATGGTACATTTGAATTATGGATTGAGTCACTTGGGGGTGGAAAAAATGGTAATGATGATGAGACTGCAGAAAGTGGTAATCTGGGGGACACGATTGGATTTAATGTGAAATTCTTTGAACTATTATTATAATATAATGAAGAATTTTTCCTTAAATCACCCCCATATGTTTCGGATTCAGCTAATGCTTTATCTAAGTCTTGTTCAGTCATAAATTCTACAGTTGATGGTTCTTGATGAAGACGATGATAAAAGGAATTTGTATTTCTATCATCATTGTTAATTGATTGTTGGATAATATTATGATTATCGTGTTGATCATCCTCATCGTCTATATCGTCATCTAAATCGTCATCTAAAATTCTTAAGTTATTAGTTAACAAAGGATTTTTTACATTTAAATTTGAGTTTGAATTAGAACTTGAACTCGAATTTGAATTAGAATTAGAATTGAAATTAGAATTAGAATTAGAATTAGAATTTGGAGCTTTTAAAACTCTTTTATTGTAGGTTGAATTATCATAATACAAATCCGCCGAGGCATTATTATTATTTAAAGATTTTCTTGATGCAGAAGTTGGGGTCAAATTCGTACTAATTGAAGCATTTGAATTTGCGGGTATTGATAAAGTAGTTAGTTTCTTTTTGTTATCCACTGGGTCTGTTTTTTGTCTTTTATTTTTCCTTGTTGGAGTATCAGATGATGTGACGTTATTGATGTTGTCGTTTTTGTTGTCGTTTTTATTAGCCTTTGTTTTTGTTGTCCTTGGCTTTCTTGTACCAGTTGCAGTCGTTGCATGATGGTGTTTGGGAGCTGGGGGTGGAGTTATTGAACCATTTGACACATAATCAAAAACAGGATTTAAATCATTTAAAACACCGAATTGTTGAGCAATTTCAATTGCTCTTTTTAAAGGAACCCACGTACCTTGATATTTACCATAACCACCTTGAACTTTTTCATGTATGCCTGTTTGGACATCTTTTTCTAATATTCTTGTTCTTTTAGCTTTAGGAAAATTTGCAACCTTTAAAATATGAGTTGCGTTAACCCAACCATCCTTCTTACGTCTCATAACAGAAGATTTTGGGTGTATAAATTCATAAACTGGTACACCAGAATAAGTTGCCGAGTATAAATTTTCGTGCATGTGATATTAATGTAAACGTTAAAAGGGATATGAATGTAAATTGGAATTTATATGTAAATGGAAATAAGAATGTAAATTTGGACTTGTGGTAAAAAAATAAATGCTGAATGGAATAAAATAGGAGTTAGCTAGTATACAAATAGATATAGTTTAATATGTGCAATATATTCAATATATTCAAGACGGGAAAGTTGAGTCTATAATTTAACGTGTCTCTTAAGGGTATCAACTGCGTTGCGGAAAGAAAGGCAGTCTTTAAAGCAAATAAAGACACTATAAGCAGAATCGGTATACGTCTCACTGCGGACGCCAATGGTGGATGTGGACTGGAGGAACCAGATTATCCAAAACGACAATACAACGGCAACAAACTAAACAAAACAAACGACACGAACCACGAACCAACAGAAGAAGAAGAAAAGTGCCGTAAAATGCGCAGCGCCGGACTCGAACCCGCGTGCGTCGCTTCCCCACTCTGGCGTTTCAGAATTCGCCTTATAAAAATCCAAAACATATGCTCCTGCAACCTGTTTCATCGCCAAACTTAGTACCCCCTGAGAATCTGTCCTGCCGGGTGTTTTTGGCGACAGTTTATTTGTAACTCTATCTTTACGACATTTTCCGTGTTTTTTTTCACAGCCAATGTCTGTTATAACGTCCCAGCCTCAAGTTTCAACGCCGAAAGAGGTTCTTACCAGCAGGGACGAAAAAAACCAGAAGGAAAATAAACCAAATACTAATAAGCCACAAAATAAAGAAGAACACAAAAACTCCAAGAATCATAATGAACTAAAAGAAAGCCGTCGTCGTTCAATATCTGTCTTTACGTTTCATGCAAATACATCATTTGATCAACCGAAAAAAAGAACTTCTTCTTCTTCTGATAGAAAATCCGTTTCTTACCCCCTAAATGGAAATATTAAGGCTAACAATAATGTTGATACATTCACACGCCGGTCATCGTTAGATATATCCAAAACAAGGACCAAATCAATTTCCCAGTCAACTTCTAACAGGCCTAGTTCAAGATTTTTCTCTTCACCACAATTTTCAACTTCGACTCCAAATTTAATTACAAAAACTTCGAAATACATCGATAATGAACTAAGAACTTCACATCATTCAGTACGCATTAATGAAACTGATTTTATTATTCCAACCTATGTTTATAAATGTATCCAGTATATTAAAGATAATCGGCCAGTTGAAGGTTTATTTAGAATGAATGGTTCAATCAAACAAATTAACTTGCTAGAATCAGAGTTATATAAAAATGTTGACTCCTTCTCTTTTAATGATGATACAACCACCTCAATTCATGATGTCGCAGTAATTTTGAAAAGATGGATAGCTGAATTAGATTATGGTTTGATAACTGCAAACGTATGTAATTCGTTAACTGAATCTCAAAAGAGTTATATGAATAGTGCTATATCTGATTATCCAAGTGATTTAGAACAAGATGAATCAAATGAGGCCCAAAATTATTTGCAAAGCGATACCAGCTCTGAAATAGAAATCGTTGATATGGATCAGAACATCAATTTTTTAGAATCTCCAGTCAAGAAACCAATTTCCAAATCAAAATCTAATTTAAATTTAAATATGGCGACTATACCAACACCTGATTCAACTATTTCAAATGACGATAATACAACAGTAATTAGGACTGAAGCTAAAAATAAATCTTTAAATTTACCAACTTATAAATCAATTTATTCGTCAAGTTTATCCAAATTACCAATTGAAAACTTACATTTACTCTTAGTTTTATTGGATTTTTTAAACTATCTATCAAAGCCTGAAATTTCATCTGTAACAAAAATGCATGATTTAAATCTATCAAAAATTTTCCAACTTAATATTTTTAAAAGCATTGATCTGACTATTAATGCAAGGAGTTTCAGTACTAATGATTTGAAATCTTCTTATACAACAAATGAAGAATTGTTAACTTCAATGATTAACCAGTCTGATATGATTATAGATGATCTATCATCATTTGTAGAGCACCAAAAACCTCGAATAGATGATATTTTGAATTCCAAAAATATTTCATCATCTCCAATTGCATCTCCAATTGCATCACCAAATCACAAATTGAGTTTTTCTAGTAATTTGTTTTATAAAAGGAGAAACAATTCAACAAATTCTTTCACAAATACATCAACTGATTTCTATTCCTTAACTTTAAGTCATTCATTAGAAAACATTCCCCAAAATGTTTTCAGATCAAAAGATACCACTGCACTTTTAGAACCTTGTATTGAAAAAGATATTTTAACAAATCCATCAACACCGAACATAGAATCAAATTGTCCAACCTTTGAAAACTTGAATAATGAATTAAGTAATGAAAATGATGTTATAATCAAACATCACACATCTGTTAATGAATTATCCTCGGATACAACCCAAATAAATGAATCACAAATACAATTACCTAATAAAAAACCAAGTCATTCAAAAAGAAAAAGTATTTTTGGAATTTTTAATAAAAGGAAATCTGTAGTTTCAGATGTAAAACCAAATAGCGATAATGAGGTAAATAATTCCAAATCGAGCATAGATACAATTGAAAGTAACCCATATCCAGGTAAACATCACTTATCCTCCACAAATTCCCATTCTCTTGACCAGCGAGGACAGAATAAAAAACTAATTGATATGAAACGACAATTACAAGACCTGAATCCTTCTGAGGAAGTTGTCACCCAACAACAACAAGAGCAACATACTAATGATAAGACATTAACACATCATAATAACAAGACAGTATATCATCATAATAATAAGACATCCACTCAGAATAATCCTTCTGATATGAATCAACTTCCAATTCAAAATGAAAAGAATACTTCACATCAAAGAAGATTCTCTTTGTTTAAATTTAAACGCACTTTATGATATGTTTCTTATTGAACTGTATTTTTACGATCTTTATATACTTTTGCAGAATTTATATAGTTTTGTGTTTATGTTTTTTTTCAGGCTTTTGGCAATATGAATATGTAATAAAAATATAAATTATAAGAAAGAAGCAAATCAGATTTGAAGTTCCCTACAAATGATTCGCAGTGTGTTTCGCCGTACGCGCGATATAAAAATTTCATGCTTATGATTCAGCAGCACATCTAAAATCCTGGGGAGATTCACTTTTAAAAAACCAGTACCATTTTTTTCGTTTTTCGAAGGCATGAGCTGAGATAAACCTTTATATTAGTGTTGAGATTACCTTAATCTGACGACAGAAAAAGATAGACTCGAGGATGACCGAACTAAGCTCAACAACTACTGCTCATGGAATACAGCAAGAGTCAATTAATAATGCTAATGAAAACAATTCATATCATTTAACCAATATAAACGATTCAGATATGCTGCGACCTATAACTGGGTCTGAGAATACAACAACAACGCTGAATACGTCTACAACTCAAAAGGAAAGTCTAAACCAGTATCAAAGTAATTCATCAAATCTAGAAGCAAACGATCCGAGTTTACCCACAAAACCTAATCCTATACATCCCCACATATCGAATATATCACATTATCTAAATAAGCTTGAAACAAATGTATTCTCAGTTATATCACCATTTAAAGATAGGAAATATGATAAAACACAAGAAATTATAAATGCAAGAATTAATAATCAAAATATGAAAGAAAGAAAAATAAAATCTTCATTTATGGGTATTTATGTTGGTTTACTTACAGCTATTGGTGGCTTTTTATATGGATATGATACAGGTATGATCAATGGACTGCTAGAAATGCCTTATGTTAAAGAACATTTTACATCAAATGGAGAGGACAATTTTAGTTCAAGTGAAAGAGCGATATTGACAGCAATTTTATCGTTGGGAACAATATTTGGGTCATTATTTGCACCTGTTGTGTCTGATAGGTATGGTAGAAAATTTTGTATGGTATGGGCATTGCTTCTTGCATTTAATATTGGAATTATATTACAAATTGCGACTACATCAGTTAAATGTGTGTTAGCTGGTAGGTTTGTCAATGGTTTTGGAATTGGTATTATATCATCTATTATACCCTTATTCCAAGCAGAAGTTTCCCCTAAATGGATTAGAGGTTCAATTATATCATTTTACCAATGGGCAATTACCTGGGGCTTGCTCGTTTCAAGTGCAATCTCTCAAGGTACAAAAAATTTACTGAACCCAAATTCTTTTAGAATTCCGATAGGATTACAATTTATTTGGTGTGCATGCTTACTTTTCGGCTTATTATCATTACCTGAATCACCAAGATTTTATGTGATGAAAAATGATATTGATGCAGCAATTATTTCATTGTCGAGATATAGGAGGTTAACCGTTGATGATGATGAATTAATTGATGAATTAATTGAAGTTAAAGCATCTCACGATTATGAAACAAATGATAAACCAATCAGTTATTTAGATTGTTTTAGAAGTTCGAATGGCAGAAGCAATCAATTAAAAAGAATCTTAACAAGTATTTCATTGCAGACGTTTCAACAATGTTCCGGTATAAATTTTATTTTTTATTATGGTGTTAACTTTTTCATGGCTACCAGAGTTGATGAGTCCTACCTAATGTCTTTGATTACTTATGCAGTTAATGTTTTTTTTACCATTCCTGGGATTTTACTAGTTGATAAGATAGGTAGGAGAAAGTTACTTATCACTGGCGCTATTGGAATGGTAATTTCAAATTTTGTAATTGCAATTGTTGGATTAAAAGCAAATGGTGTTATTGTTGATAAGGTTATGTTAGCGTTTGTCTGTTCTTTCATTGCTTGTTTTGCAAGTACTTGGGGACCAGTGACTTGGGTTGTTACAGGTGAGTTATTTAGTTTATCTGTCAGACAAAAAGCAGTTTCATTATCTGCGTCAACAAATTGGATTGTTAATTTCATTTTTGCTTATTTAACGCCGTATTTAATTAATCAAGGTGAACACACTACCAGTTTAGGTACAAACATTTTTTTCCTTTGGGGTGGACTAAACGTGCTTGGGTTGTTTGTTGTAGTTTTTTTTGTTTATGAAACAAAAGGTTTGTTATTGGAAGAAGTTGATGAGCTATACAGAACATGTTCTAATCCATTTAGTTCATATAGACTGAACTTAAAAATACGAGAAATAAATGCAAACACTAATGAAGAACTGCATGGTGTTGGTATTGATGATAAATATTCAATTGAAATGAACCATTTAAATACAATAAATGCAGTAAACTTATCAAATTCAGATCATGATTCATCATATGCACAAACTGAACACGATTTAACACCAATGGATTATTTAAAACAATGGGAAGAAAGACATCAACGTAATAATGTTTTGTCGACTCATTTACTAGCAAGAAGACATAGTAGTATATTGCCAGAGTCACTAAATTCAAATAATGAAGAGATCGACAGCAGCAATAGCAATGCGAATAGTGATAACAATTTAAGCATCAATAATTCGAATAATTCAGATATAAATTTTAATGCTGATTATGCATTGTATGGTAACACGACGATAACCACTAATATTGATAATAATATTCATTATAGTAATGCACAGAACCTACATGATAATAATACACAGAACCTACATGATAATAATACACAGAACCTACATGATACAGAAGTTGAAGATCAACAGTATCATGAAAGCTTACAAGAAATTATTGCGCATCTTGGTGAACAATCCGGAATTGATCTACGTCGACATCGTAATGAATAGCTTTTAGAAAATGATTAATATATAGAGGTATATATAGTATTTTCAGAACATTTATATTTTATTTATAATTAATAGTGGTGGTTTGGGGCATGATTCTGTACAATAAAATTTGGTGAGCCTTCTTTGATGGTGAAAAATTAAAAATTTATGTGCTTGAAATTTAAAAAGTGAAGAGCACTTGTTCTAAAGGCCACAATGCTCATCATCTTGTTTTCTTTGTTTCTTCTCTTTCTTTTGGCTTTCAAAGTTTTCAGGGCATCAATCATCATAGTTTTTAAGAAAATTGGCACTTTATAGGTTTAATTATGGGTGCAAAAGTAGAAAAGGTTACCGATATTGAAAAAGATATGGAAGAATTAACAAATTGCAGACATGAGCATCTACTTGAACAAACAAGAGCTCTCATTAATCAAAATGAGGAAATGAATAATAGTAATGGTACTATTAAACATGGAAAAATGGATGTTTTACCATCCTATACAAACAATACATTCCTAGAATCTTTCAATAGTATCATAAGAGCAATGATTTCGCCTCATGATGAAGAAATTAAAAAAAGATGGTTTGTTAATGAAAGTGAAACTTTTTATGAACTAGTTGTTTTTTATATTTACAGATCAATATTGACACTTTTCTTCTTAATATACTCAATTTACTCCTTATATGAATATGCAATTAATAGAAGCAAAATTTATTTTTTAAGTATGGCGTATAAGCCAAATGATGATCCAAGTGTTATTAACGCAGATATTAATAAGCTACCAAAAATCCCTCAAAGGTTGTCAACTATATTAAGTTATAAGAGTGAACAAGAAGAAGGCGGAGGAATTGAAGGCTTATGTAACGATGGTGCATCTATTGCTGCATGGTGTGTTTCGAGTGGTATTCCAAGTTTATCAATTTATGAAGTAAATGGAATTTTAAAGAAAGCAATTCCTGAATTTAGTAAGGCAATTTTTCTTAAATTTGAATCATATTTTGGCACTGATAGTGTACCAAATTTTTTAATAAAGGTCCCACATCTTAATTTATCATACTCAGGGGTTGATGGGGTATTAATTAATAATATTAACGAAAATTGTGAAACTGACTATCAAATTGAGATTTCATTATTAAGTAAGGTTGATGGACGTTCAACAATTGTTGAATTAACCAAAGTTATGGCACAATTAACTAAAAGCGGTGAACTGAAAAAATCTGATATTACAATCAAATTTTTGGATCATGAATTGAAACAATTAATTGGAGAAGAACCTGATTTAATTATCTTATTTCAACCATATTTAGATTTACAAGGTTTCCCTCCATGGCATATTAGATTATCAGAAATGTATTGGGAACCCGATAACGACACAGTTTCATATATTGTGTTCCTTCGTGCATTACAAAAGTATTCCACATGTAAAGTTAATATTGGCCGTTAAATACTAAGTTATAGAGTTTACTTGGGTTCATCATATCATCCTATTTTATTTTATTTTATTTTATTTTATTTTATTTTATTTTATTTTATTTTATTGCATTTTGTGTTATTCCTTCTTTGCTTTACACAATGGCCATTGCACATTGTTATTATTCATTACTTGGTATTCCTCTATATTTTATATAATTTTCGTCTTGCCTGGCTAGTCAGAAGACGTCCTGCATTGCTGCGAGAATTATTTAATCAATCATTTATTCCACACCAGAGCCAGAATAGAAATAAAAACATAAAGCGATTGCGACAAAAAATATGCAATAAATCGCCTGAAGAGACAACCGCTTGATTTGATCGCGAATAATCTCGAGCAATTCCACTTGTCGTCTGTGGATCCACCAGTGGCGGTGGGTTGCTGGTCGTCCGTTGTTGTTGTTATTGTTGTCTACTTGTTCTTTGTTGGTTGCGACACACGCTCTACTCTTACACAACTCAAGACACACAGATACAAAGGTATGTATGCGATAGGTAGCCTGGGCTTGCAAAAAATCCCGTGCATAAGCCTGTCTGGTTTTTTCTGACATCGTTTGTTTGTGAACACCTGGCATTGTTTCTTCTTTCTTGTTTGCAACAATTGAGATGTAAATCATACATTATACAATATCAAGGGCGCCTCCAGATATTTAGCTTGAATTTATGATGTTAGATCCATATTTTTTATATTCGAACTACATGCTTTATTGGCAAGGCGAATAATTGCTTAATTTTCTCTGAATTGAATCAACAAAAAATGCACAATCAAACCTGTTTCATTTGTGATACTTAGTTGAATATTTAATTTTATTATGTGTTGCAAATAAATTGGTAATGACTATTGTCAAGAGATGTTATTGTTATATGTTATTGTTTTCCTGAAGGTGATCTGTTAAAAAGAAACGACCTTATTTGGATTATTTATCATTATATCCCCTTACCTCGTCACAATTGTTTTTTTTCTTTTTGCTTTTTGTACACACATCAAAGATTGTAATAAGATTATAATCACATACGCAATATGGACAATAATAGATTAAAAGTAATCAAATTTTCTGTTTTAATGTTTTTAATTCAATTGACTTTGTGCCCAAATTTTAGCATTTCATATCCTTGATTATTTACAATAATATTTATTAGCATTTTTTACTCTCTTCCATCAGTTTACTAATCATCAACCTTTGCTAACAATGTTGATCTCTATTGCTAAAACCGGCTTATTTCGAATTGCAACTAATGTCAATTTGCGCAAAGAATGGGATCTGATGCCGAATGTGGGAAGTTACACGATAACGATTAGATTCATCGATAGTTATAACAATGCCGTGGTTTTACACGTATTTCAAACTAGACAAAAATACTAACATTACAATTATATCCTTTTATAATTTTATGCAGATGGGTTTATCTATTTCTAAGTTATTATCTGGCCTTTTTGGTCGTAAAGAAATGAGAATTTTAATGGTTGGTTTAGATGCAGCTGGTAAAACTACCATTTTATATAAATTAAAATTAGGTGAAATTGTTACCACCATTCCAACCATTGGTTTCAATGTTGAAACTGTTGAATACAAAAATATTTCATTCACCGTTTGGGATGTTGGTGGACAAGACAAGATTAGACCATTATGGAGACATTACTTTCAAAATACTCAAGGTATTATTTTCGTCGTTGATTCTAACGATAGAGATAGAATTTCTGAAGCAAGAGAAGAATTACAAAGAATGCTTAATGAAGATGAATTAAGAGATGCAGTTCTTTTAGTCTTTGCAAACAAACAGGATTTACCAAATGCTATGACAGCAGCTGAAATTACCGAAAAATTAGGCCTTCAATCTATTAGACCAAGACCATGGTTTATTCAAGCTACTTGTGCAACCTCTGGTGATGGTTTATACGAAGGTTTAGAATGGTTATCCAACACTTTAAAGAATAGTGCTTAAATTTAAATGTTAAATATTTCATTTGTTTATTTAAATTATTTATTTGTTTATTACTTTTTAACTTTAATCACTATTCTGTTGTAACTATATATCACTACCTATATATCTATACCATATGATTCTGCTAACTATTTGATGTAAACATGATATCTGTTAGTTGTAATAATTAACTGCATACTATCCTGCTGAGCCGCCTCATCCAGTCACGTGAATGCATGCATTAAAATGGTAATGCACCCTCGCACCTCTAACAAAAACCATAATTTTCGCGTCAATTTTTAGTTTGATGCGCAAAAACACAGTCACACCAATTGCCATTCGCTCATGGGGTAACCAGCGACAATTCTCAGAGTGGGTGCAGAGATTTTCAGTGTATGATAATTGAACTTTACCATAGGACTGTTTGGAAAATTTCATTGAAAGCATCCGTAATATAGATCAATAGACAAAATGGTATGTATAACAAGAGTTAAAGAAGTGATCTGAGTCCATAGACATGATGATGAGTACCCATACGTCAGACAACTATTATTTAAAGAGTTATCTATGTTTATCAAAAATTGGAAGTACTTGAATTTCAGCATCAGTGTACAAGATATATATTACCATTACAAATTAAGAATATGGTTGAATGTAATCAACCCATTATAGCATTAAAAAATACGACATGAAACTACTTATAAGACACTAATTGAATTATGTAGGTAATATTTGAATAAAAATTATATTTAAAATGAAAAATTTTTCAAAAGGATATAGCTAAAGAATATATTACTATTGGGTAGATTATTATTTATTTGTCTTCTACCGGTCAAGTGGATTTTATATTAATATAATCAAAAAATAAGTGACGAAGGTGTATCATGTACTAAAGAAATTTATCATATTACTAAATTATCATTTTTATTTTAGCAAAATACTAACATAAATAATTACTTTTACTATCATTATTTTATTACAGGCTGGTTTAAAGGCATACGAATTAAGAACTAAATCTAAGGAACAATTAGATGAACAACTTGTTGATTTAAAGAAGGAATTAGCAGACTTAAAGGTTCAAAAGTTAACCAAGCAATTCGTACCAAAGATCAAGACCGTCAGAAAGGACATTGCTAGAGTCTTAACTGTTATCAACGCACAACAAAGAGCTTCTGTCAGAGCTTTCTATGCAGGTAAGAAATACATTCCAAAGGAATTAAGAGCAAAGAAGACCAGAGCTTTGAGAAGAGCTTTAACCGCTGAACAAAAATCTTTAAAGACTGAAAGAGCAAGAAAATTAGCTATTGCTTACCCAGTTAAGAACTTTGCTCTTAAAGCTTGATTTATTACAATAGTTATATAATTTAAATTTCCTAATTTTTATATATTATGGTATAGTCAGTAAAATAAATAACAATGTTTTCTATATTGGCTGAAGTTATAAGTTGGAAATGCTACAATTGTTAGTATAAAGCTCTATTCAATTGCTCTGCCATTCTCAGACGAACAAACTATTCATACTCTGCATTGGTTTTGTAAGTAGCGAATTAAATAGATCAACTGTATTTGAGTGGCGAACATGATGTTTTTATGATACCTTCGAAGCATAAAATAACTTCTCTCTCATAACCAATCATGGCAACTCCTGAAGAAATACGTGCCATGCGTGTGGCAAAGCTTGAAGCTGAAGCTAACAGACAAAAACTAGAAAGAGAATCAAAAATACAAAAAAATAATGATCAAATTCAGAATGAAGATAATGAACTTGATCAAAGTTCACAATCAAAGCCATCTTCTTCTTCAATATCATCCACAACTGCTGTGTCGTCTCCAGCAACTAAGCCACAACCGACTCCAGTTCAAGGAAATATTATTTCATTTGAAAGATGGAGGGCATCAGAATTAGAGCGTATATTCTCAGTTACATTATCACCAAATGATAATTCACCTGCATTAATCTATCTGGAATCATTAAGCTCAGACATTGGCTCAACAGATTTGATTAATGTGGATGGTCCTGATATGATCTTAACAACTTTGATTTTTGAACAAGGTATACGTAAAAATTTTCCTTCTCTACAACAATATTTCTTTAAAGCATGGACATTAACAGCTGATTCTAAAAGATTACTTCAAAAAACGACTAAAGATTACAACCTGAAAGTTGAATTTTATGATGAAGCTATTCGTCTATGTTCAGGTTATGCATCAATTTTATTTTATGAACCTGATACTTTTATTGATAACCCAGATTTAAATGAGATTTTAGCAGAATTGGTCAATAATATTAATAAATATTTTGATTTTTGGTTATCAATTCTAAACTCAATCGTTGATAATCAAACTCAATTGGAATTTTTAAATTCCATTTTGCCAATTTTAACAATAATGATTGGTTCATCATTAGATTCAACTAGTTTATCAATTGATATGGGACCATCAAGTTCTTCGAAATATAACAATATTTTATTAATTGTTGAGTCCTTGACACGTAACAAAAGTGTTTGTTCCTTCATTTACCAAATATATTTTTTTAATCCAAATACTAATGATCCTGTTCAACTGGAATTGGATTCATTTTTAGGTAGAATTTTAAGAATTTCTCCATTATTATCAAAAATTTCGGCTTATAATTATATTGGAATATTAAACAAAAATGATGTTAATACAATCAACGAATCATTGGGAACAACATATTCAATCTTGTTAAATAAATTATTCGATATTGTTGATTCATTAATCAGAATTAACACAGATTCGAGAAATGAAGTTTTGAAATATTTCTCCAAATTGATTAACAAGAATCATTTAAGAATGAGTGAACATGCAGATAGTAAAAAATTATCGAGTGACTCACTAATGTTAAATGTGACAATGATTTTATTCAAATTAGCGGAACCAATTTTAAGAGAAGGTAAATTTTCAAAAGTAGAAAAAATTTCAATTGATTACTTAAACTATTCAAATAAACTAATCGACATTGAAGAAGAAACTAGAATTAATTCGACAATTCAAGAGAGTAATGAGTATTATCAAAATAAATCATATAATGAAGAACAAACCTTAAATTTTGTATCACAATGTTTTTACTTAATGTTGACATATTTACAATATGGATTAGGTGGATTAATTGTCAGTCATAAGAAAAACACCAAAATTTTAAAACAATCAAAAGCACAGCTAAAACAGTTTGAGGAAGTTTTAAGCAGAAACAATACAATGCAGTCCAATCCAGTTGCTCAAAGGTTAATTAAAATGAGGATGGATTCGTTAAAGAAGAGAGTCACAATTGTTCAAAATGACGTTTATTCAATAGACATGTTTTTCAAATCCAGAAATTTTCAAATTGAAATTTTTGATATTATAATTGGAGTGTGTGAATTTTTAGTTAGACTAATCGATGCAAAACATGAATATCATCCAAGGGTTGGAAATTTTTTCCCATATTTAAATATACCATTGCATAACTTTGATGCTGATATTGAAAAATTAGATGATGTTGAATATCTAAGAGAACTTTCACCAATCCCATTCAAATATTTTCCCGAAATTTATGTTGAAGGTTTAATTAATTATTGTCATTTTATTTCCAAATTTATGAATAACCCGATGATTGATAATAGTAGTAGATTAACAAAGTTTGTTGAGTTTGCGATTATAGTTTTAAGATGCCCAGAATTAATTAGTAATCCACATTTAAAGGCAAGGTTAACAGAAGTCCTATTCTTTGGAGCATTGCCAATTCAAACCAACAATAGTGAACAAAATGGTTTTATGATTTCAATTTTTAATGATGATGAAATAGTTCAAAAAAATCTGTTAATTTCTCTGTTGGACTTTTATGTCATGGTTGAAAAAACTGGTGCCTCATCCCAATTTTATGATAAGTTTAATTCGAGATATCATATTTCATTTATAATTGAAAAATTGTGGAATTTTAATATTTTTAAGAAAGATTTAAAAATTATAGCAAGTAATTATCAAAGGTTTTTTATTAGGTTCATTGCAAGAATGTTGAATGATACAACATATTTACTTGATGAATCATTAAATCATTTGCATACAATTCACCAATGTCAAAAGGAACTAAATAATAGAAGTAGAGGTGCTGCACCAAGTGGTGAAGAAAGTGATGAAGATTTAAATAAAAAATTACAAGAAAGTGAAAGAATGGCAAAATCATTTGTTCAATTAAGTAATAAAACTATTCTATTATTCAACCTATTTACGTGTGAAACGCCTAGATCATTTACTATTGTTGAAATTGTTGATAGATTAGCTGGTATGTTAAATTATAACTTAGTTGTTTTGGTTGGTCCAAGTTATAATGAACTAAAGGTTCAAGATCCTGAAAAATATCAATTTGATCCCAAAGAATTATTATTGCAATTGTGCTCAATTTTTATAAATTTGTCTAAAAGGGACGAATTTATTGAGGCAGTTGCAAGAGATCTAAGATCATTTAACCCTGATAATTTTTATAAAGCAATCAATATTTTGAAGAAAAGCTATAAGTTACCAGATGATAAATTTGAGAAAGATTTAATTGAGTTTGTTGAAAAGGCTAAAGTTATTAAAGCAGAAGATGCTGAGGAAGAACTAGAATTAGGTGAAGCGCCAGACGAATTCTTAGATCCATTAATGTATACATTAATGAAGGATCCAGTTAAGTTACCAACGTCCAAAATTTCGATCGATAGAAGTGTTTTAAAAGCACATTTAATGAATGACCCGACAGACCCATTCAATCGTATGCCACTTAAAATGGAAGATGTAAGTGACGATGTTGAATTACGTGACAAAATCAATGCATGGATTCAAGAAAAAAGACTTGAAAGACGTTCACAAAGAGACGCAGATGGAGATGTTGCTATGAAATAAATTTGTAACTTATTTAAACCTAACTAAACAGAATAATGGATAACGTGTAGAAGAATATTCCGGATTTGTGGCGCATGTTTTTGTGGCGCATACATGGCTGAGCAGCTATTGATGGATGGTTTAACTTTTCTTGATGGCAAGAAACGTCTCGGAGACGAAGATAGATGGTTTCAAAAGATATAAATATCTTTTCAATTGTCAACTTCAATCTTACTCCACTGCACATCAACATTTATGGCCATGCAATCACTACATCCGGAGTTAGGTAGCAAAGATCATAGTCTGACTAAGAATTATTTACAGCAAAACTCAACTCACATTGATCCATCGGAAATGATATATTTAGCTACACATTCTGTAAACAATAAAAATATTCATGGCGGTACAAATGATAAAAAACCCGAAAAAGGTGATAAAAGTCAAATCAATGGTGAATTAATTAAAATCAAACTTGATGAATCATTATCAGGTTTAGAGAATATTGGGATTTTAGCAGAACATTACAAAATTCCAAGTATTTTGATCAAGTCGCTACTTGGACTTAATGATAAAAAGGCAAAGAAGTATTTAAATTCAAATGTTAACAATAATTTAGGTAGTAGCGGAATGGGCAAAGATAATGTTTCTAAATTTATTTTAGATTTGGAAACCGAATTAATTGATTTTATTGTAACTCCGAGTATGGACTCTTGGAAGCTGAATCCCCTGAATTCCTACTATAGATTATTATCACATCAATTAGCAGATTATTATCATTTGGGTCATATATTGTCAAATGATGGTTCATCTATGGTCATATTTAAGGTCAATACTTCGTTAGTTAATGCGGATGATGAAACCAAAAAGAACGCAATATTTGATCAATCAGGCAATATTAAACCCTTGAGTTTTAAGGACTTGGAGTTTGATGCTAATGAAAAGTTAAATAGGATCAAATTATTAGATCTCTATAATGCTTACATGGAGTTCTTTACTAACAAATACATTCAAGTTCAGAATGAAAGGCAAAATAACGAACACATGTTCACAAATTTCCAAAAGCTGCAATTAAATAATCAAAGTGCTTTTCCTTTATATACTCTGCAAGGTTCAAATGTTCAAAGACCAACCAATAAAAATATTCATCTTTTACAAAGAAATGTTAATGAAAACAATTATAATGATACCAAACTATTAAATATTGATCAAAAACCAGGATCCACTATACTTACAGATGAAACTTTCCCTTTGCCTAAGGGAGCAAAATATGAGCTTGCGAAGGAAAAAATTAAAAATGATAATCCTGAGATAGAGGTTACATGGAATGAGGGAGGTAATCTTAAAGATAATAATGAGGAAGGTACTAATCCCCAAGTAGTAGTTGGCTTCCCAAATACCAACAATATCGAAGCATTTAAACCTGATAATTTTTTTGCTTATAACTATGACTATGATTATAATTACAGGTATTATAATAACAGTTACGGGTACAGGAGATCTGGGAACAGGTATTATAATAAACGAGCTTATAATAGGAATGGTTATAAATATCAGCAATATAGCCATTATCCAACAAATCAAACATATTCAACATCAGAGCCATCTTCACAATCCCATCAACAGTTCGAATACATCTCATCACAAAATAAAATTCCTTTAACTGCATCAGCAGAGGGAAATAAACAAAGTTATTATTACGTCCCTGCTGCATCACCAGGAGCACAGTCTCTGCCAGCACCAACCACAACATCATCACCACCACTGTCATTGAAATCGCCTAGTAGTACTGTAAAAGCTGAGAGTACTATAAATAATGAAAAACAACAAGGAATACAACATGAAACTAATTGGTTAGATGCTAATAGTGGAAATGCTGGTAATAATAGTACTAATAATGTTGAATATATTGCTGAAAAGGCTTCATCGACGTCCCATCCACCTATAAATGTACCATTAAATAATATACCAGAACCACCTATGCCAATGGATAATGAATCAATGCAGTATAAATATTACCACCAAGATAATAAAAATCAATACCATCCACGTTCATCTGGAAGGCCACTGATGTACTATGGTAGTAATATTTCAGAGCATGGAAATAATCAGTATCTATACAATAATGGAGGTAATAATGGTGGAAGGAATAGAAGATATTGGAGCTATAATAAGGGAGGAAATATGAACAATATGAATAGCAATTATAATTATAATTATAATTATAACCATAATACCAGCTATACTACTCAAAATAGGAGATATAGTAATCGTAGTTACTATAGAAGCAGTGTTGCTGATTCGATTACTGATCCGAATTTTCATAATCAACAGAATCAAAAGGAAGAAGAAATAGGTTAATTGATTATTAGTTGCAATTCAGATCATTAATTATCTTTCCTCCGAGATAATAATCACATATGTATACGCTTTATTTCACTTATTATATATTTATAAATGTATTATAACATGATGTGAGATTAACAATCCAAATTATTGCTCTGCATTTAATTTCTTCGCTCTATCTAAAGCTATGTCAGCCATTGAGTTGAAAGCAATCTTAACCTCATCTATCCAATTACTGTTCTTAATTCTAAGATTCATAATTTCCATGATTTCATCTCTTGATCTACCGTTAACAAAAACAACAAATATTAAACCAGGAAAAGTTGATTCATATTCTTCATTTAATTTTTTTAATTCCATAGCCAATTTACCATCAGGATCACCTGTTGATAAGGATTTTTGTTCACTTTTTGAATGTTCAGATAATTGAGCAACTTGTGTCTTTGGAACACCTAATCGTGGGTGTGCAGAAACAATTTTGCATAATTGCTCCTTAATCATTGTAGGTCTCTCATTTTTAATATAATTGTCAAGTATTTCCAATAATTTAATACGTGAAAACGCAATCATTTCCGTATAGCTTATAAATGATTGTTTTGTAATTTCTGGGATTAGATAACTTTTTAGCGTTATGCATGGTTCAAAAAGATTATCCAAAACATCAGATAGTTGCATATCATTAAGTTTATTCAAATCTGTTGGTTCAGGGAGCTTCATTGTATTGTATGGTTATGTTTGGGATGATAAAACAAAAGAAAGCATGTTCAGAGAGATTTACATAAAGAAATTATGATAAATAGATCTGAGATCAGCTCGGACATCTCCGTAAAATCCAAAAAGGGCGGTTCTTAAAATAAACAAAAAATAATTTGTGCATCCCTCTCTAATAGAACTTCGCAAGACGTAATGTTTCATCCTGCGTCGGTAGTCGGTAATCAGTGGCCGGAGGGAGATGGAGGGTGTCATTACTGCGATGTGGTTTCTCAGTGGTTGAATCAAGGGTAGTGATTCCACTTCATCGACTGTATGGGTTTGATCACCATTTTTGGTGTGTCATTAAAGGGTCTGCGGTAATAATGGAAGCAGATTGTCCCTTTCGGCATAGTAAAGCACTAATACCAGAACAATTTCTGTCTATAATAAAAGTGACACAAAATCTCCAAGCGAGCTAATGTAGGATTTATAGAAGGTGTGGGTAGAAATTAAACAGGTTCGATCATAAAATTGACGTTTCCATTCTGAAGACGTGTTTTACGTGTTTTCAATCAATTAACCCACTATACGAATCAAACCTCTATAATGAGTGACGAATTTAAAGATTTACAACCGGAATCTATCCCTGGTTTTAAAGTAGGTGAAAAGAGAACCATTCAAGAGTACACAAAATTAGATGAAAATGACGAATCATTAAAGAAATGGAAACAGAGTCTAGGTTTGAATACTGGTGAATTACTACCGGTTATACCAGGTGACAAACGTAAAGTTGTTATCATTTCAATGACTTTACAAATCAAAGGTGAAAATCCGGTTGTTATTAATCTTGAAAACGAAAAAGACTATGCTTCTTTAAAAGATAAAAAAATTAGCTTCAAAATCAAAGAAAAGAGTCTGTACAAATTAATAATCAAGTTTAAAGTTCAATATGAAATTATTACCGGATTGAAATATTTACAAGGTGTTAAAAAGGCTGGTATTACTGTCGATAAGGCTCAAGAACCAATGGGTAGTTTTGCTCCAAATACTGTTACCAAACCATTTTATGAAAAAGAATTTGAAGAAGTTGAAGCCCCAAGTGGATTTTTAGCAAGAGGTTCGTATAGTGCGGTTTCAAAATTTGTTGATGATGATAAGACTGAACATTTACTTTTACCTTGGTCATTCCAAATTACTAAATAGTTTAAACTCGCAATTTGTAGATTTAAGTATAATGAATAAAAAATGATATAAATTAAAAATTTAATAAATCCAATTATAAAAATATGTAGAAGATAAAATCAGTGGAAATTTAATAATAAAATGTATGTGTTAAAAATTTAAAAAATAAAAAGACAATATTATAATAAAACAAAACATACATATGACCAAGGGAAAGAAGAAAATGATAAAAGTAAAATATATAGAAACAAAAAATGAAATTGAAAACATGATAAGACAACATAAAACGTTTAACGATTATTTAATAGTAAAGTAGAAATTTGTTTGGATTGTTTATAATATTTTATGATTTATGAAACAATAAATGAATTATGGTATACTCGTTACCATAAATATGTATGTATATCAATCACAAAAAGTAATCAGGAGTTTTTCTACTAACTGTTGGTTCACCAGGTCTAACTGAAGGATCATATTGAAGGAAATCTCTATTATGATTTTCATCAACTTCCATAATAGCCGCTTGATTACCACATCTATAACAATAATTTGGAGCTGAAAAAATTGTAACAACTAAATCTTGATGTGACCAACTATAACCCTCCATAACTAACTGATGAGCCCTTGCAGTTAAACTTAAATTATTTGTATGATTAAATTGTTCACTAATATCTTGTCCAAAGGTGAAACCTGCACCTCTTGGTGAGATACCCCATCCACCTCTATCATCAGGATCCGACCATAATAAGTCACACATTGGACCTTCATGCGGTACTTCTTGAAATCTATTCAATTCACGAACTTGATCAATTGTTTCAATCATTGGAGATAAACCACCATGAAGACAGAAAATTGAATTATCAACCAATGCAGTAATTGGGAAATAATCAAATAAATCAGTAAAAATTTTCCAAACATTTGATGAACCATACTTTCTAAAACATTCATCATAGAATCCATAAACTTGAGTAATTTGTCTAGATTCATGATTACCTCTTAAAATTGTAATTCTTTTAGGATATCTAACTTTCATTGCAACTAGATAAGAGACTGTTTCAACAGAATAATAACCTCTATCAACATAATCACCCATAAATAAGTAATTTGTATCAGGGCATGGACCACCAATCTTAAATAACTCCATTAAATCATGGAATTGACCATGAATATCACCACAAATTGTAACTGGAACAGCAACAGGTTGGACATTTTGTTCATTCTTTAAAACGTCAACAGCCATATTACATAATTCTTTAACACTATCTTCACTTAATGGTTGACATTTACTTAATTGTTCAATCCAACCATCCAATGTATTTATTCTAGTATTAGGATCAACTGTTGAAATTGGAACTTCAGTTATAGAGCGATTTGCATTTTCATTACTATTGACTGTTGAATCATTTGTTGCAGTTGTTAATTCTTGTTGATCTATTGCATCTTCCATTTGAACATCCGAATCTAAATCCATTTTTGATATATTTGATAGTTTATTGATTGAATCTTATATAATATTTTTCCGGGAATGACCTATGTATGTTTTACACTTTGAATTTATGGTATAACAACAAAAACTCTTGCTTTTTTTTTAATTTTTGATTTCCTTTTTATGAAACAACCTTGTAGTATGCTGATTAACTTGACTTAATTGGAAAAAGGCGACGCAATTGACTGTGTAATAAAATGTGCCTTTTGGATCTTGTAATCGGGATAATAAGTAGGTTTGTATCAGATGAAAACTGTTTGCCTTGCAGGGTAAATAAAAAATAAACAACAATTCAGTTCCCAGTGGCATCATACGTCCATCATAACCAAAACTGCGTATACCACGATTATAAAAATTGAATTGGCAAGTGAGAAAAAAATATGCGTCGACCGACTCGATATAAGATATTACAAATTTTTTTCAACTTTTACTGGAGGCATTTGACAGAGGTCAATTATTATTTATTACATCGATACGTTGATCTTTTTCGATCATTGGTAGCTTTAACCGGACAGCTAGTTAACATTAAGGATATATACAAACAAAAGAAGGTATATAAACAATAAAACAAAAATAAGAAATAAGTAGTAAAGAAATATAGCAACATTTGACAAGTATACTTTGTAGTCAAACAAACACCAGAACATCACTTGGACTATTCAATTAAAGAAAAAAAAGTTAAATTTCCAAATATAATAATAGATAATAAACATTTAAAAAACATTGAGTAAATAAATGGCCTAACTGCAGCAATAAATAATAAACATTGTAAATTATGAATTACTTAGACATCTGAAAGTTTAACGAGCTTATTTGGATCTAGCTCTAACCTTCCGTCTCTTTCTCTTAAGTCTTCTGACTCTCTTCTTTCTCCACTTAGCTCTCATTGTGTGGTGTGTGCTAAAAGGAAAGGGAAAAAAGAAGAGTATAGAGAAAGGAGAAGTGGAAAATCGAAGTGTTATAAAGCATAGTAGAGTGAGAGAGTGTGTGTGTGACGATGGTCGAAAACGCTGAGAGAGGGATGGCGGTGACAGAGGCCGCCTGTGAGGGTTTCTGGCAGAACGGTTTGTGTGCGGTGCGCAGGGGGTGGTTTATACAGCCCTTTTCTTGAACACGTGATAGGCATGCGGGCTAGTAACATGGAATTATTCAAAGTATTTGCCTATTACGGTAACTATTAATGATTTATTATAAACTTATGGAAATGCTACACATTTACTTGTCCTTATTCAATTTTTGTAGCTTTTTTCTCTTTTAGATGCTTACGTTCCTGTTGGATAGCAAGTAATAGTTTTTCGGTACCCGCTTCGTCGTCAAACGCTTTACATAACTCGTGTGCAACATCTTCACACAGTAACAGTTTCTCTTCGTTTTCAGTATTTTCAGCACTTATATCTTTATTTTCATCCGCAAATGCTTTCTGTTTGCCCACTTTAGCCAATTCATTCATCACATTGGCTCTAATAATATCATCCTTGGTACTGAGGTAAATTTCCGTAATATCATCAACTTTATTATATCTTAAATGACCATCTTTTAATAAAGTAATGAAAAATTTCAATGATGCAATAACTTTGATATGGCAATAAACTCTATACAAAAGATAGAACCCTGGGATATTTGGTAATAACGGAACAAGTGCCACTGGAATTGTTAATGGCAATAAACATAAATCTCTTAAAATTCCCTTCTTGTGAATATCATGTTGTGATTTGAATTCTGGCTTTAAATTATTTATCATGATCTCCATATTTGTCAATTGATTTGGGTAATAGAAATTTAGCATTTCTAAATCTTCAGATTTGATGTTTTTTTCCAAAATTTCGTCATGTGTTACAAATTTTGATGAAGATTCAGCCATATCTTGTTTTAATTTTCTAGTTATAAATTTTTGTGATGGAATACTTAATAAACATGTCTCTAGCCATGGAATTTTTGATAATATTTTGTTAATAAACTTAGCAACCTTTTTATTTATGGTTGCATCACTTTTTTCAAAATTATTCCAAAGCCTCATAAATTTATCGATTATTTTATTTTCTAAGGTCTTTTTACCACCTGCGAATATACTGTCATTATACTTACAGTGTAAAAATGTCTTTTTGGTAGTTAGTGGTAATGCATAAAAGTAAATTCTTTTGGTTGACAAAGTTGGCTTAATAACTGAAATGGGTGTTGAATTTGATGTGTTTGAAAGCAACCTAATTCCGAGTGTTCCTATACCAATTGTCTTGGTGTTACCTAATAACGTCATGTATGGGTCTAGTCGTACGGGGAATGGTATTACTTAAACTCAAGATCGAAACAGAAAATAATAGTTATTCATTAACACCTCTCGAAGATAATTTCTAGCCTCCCGGGTGACCACTATCCCCCTTCTTAAAATTTAAAATAATGGCTTTTTGTATAATTAATTATGAAACTACTCTACATTTTTTACATAGCAGATTTGAAGTATTCATACTACTGAGGTACTTCATGTTTCCTTGACTGTTTATTATATATTATTAACCTTTCTACCTTTCTATGAGTTTCATAGCATGAATTGGCCATGTAGAAAAACCTCGCTACCTAAACGGGATATTTTAAAAAGTAAACTAATAACAATAAATTGAACCATATACTTGGTTTTATTTTATATCACAATTTCCTTTTGAATTAGCACTCTCAATAATCCATTTCTGTTGCTTATATTTGCTATTATTGTTGTTTGCTATAATTACTTTCCAAAATGTCTCACTTTAAAGGTTCCAATAACGATTGTATATTACAAAGTCCCTTAAAATCAACACTTCAAATAATAAATCCAACTAGACCACAACCTCTAATTGATCAGGTTAAATCTATGCCTCAACATCTCAGGGGTCTGATAGGTGTGGATAAAAACAAAAATGATGAAAATGTTCATAACTTTCAGGCTATACCCAATACAACATCAAATTCTAATTCTAATTCAAGCCCAGATAGTTTAGGTAATGATAATATGAATAGTTATAACATAACTAATTGTGATATTATTGATATAAATTCATATTATTCCCTGAAAGCAAATACAATTCCCCCATTTGTACTTGATAGACTAATAAAGACTAATAATAATCTCACATTATCGCCATTATCGGATCCATTTACATCATCATTCAAAAATAATAAATTAGATGTTGTTCAATGGGGTGAATTTCTAAATACAATTAAATCTAAACAGTCTGATGTGCCCGTTAAATTATACACAGATAAGCAAGTAGGAAACATTAATGAAATGGTAGATTATGATGATGATATCCAATCATATAATGGGACATTAAATACAGTTAATAAACGAGATTCTGCCAAAGATATCTTCAAAAACTATGATTTAAATTCACCTTGGAAAGGTGGTAAAAGATTGAAAGGGCTATTTGAATCACCAGATGATTTAATTTCTGAGAATTGTACGGATTCTGATGTAAGTGCAATGTCAGATTATAGTGATACAGATAATAATTATAATCAAGAAAATGAGTTGAATGATAATTTTGACCTTGAGAAGGGTTTAGCGTCTAGAAAAAGGAAATTACATCGTCATTACAGACGTAGGAAACATAGATTTAACATACGTAGACGTAATGTTGAGTATGACATTAGGCAAAAGGCAAAATACTGGATCCAGGAAAACAAAAAAGACTGGAGACCAAAACTTTTAGAATCCATTAGAATAAATTCTTATTTTCCATTATTTTTCAGATTAATTTCATTATCTTTAACAACTGTTGCGTTAGGATTATCAGCTAAGCTTGTTGTTTCGACTCATGACAATCATGTTAGTCAACAACCAAGTCCTCTTATGGCATTAATTGTTCAAGCGGTTGCAATTGTTTATTTGATCTACATTACATACGATGAATTTACTTCACAACCGTTGGGCTTAAGAAATCCGAGAGAAAAGATTAAACTGATTTTACTTGATTTAATATTCATTATATTTTCATCCGCCAATTTATCATTGAGTTTCCAATCCATCTATGATTCAAGATGGGTATGTGCAGAAAATCTATATCCCGGAGATCTGCTCTCAAATTCACTAATGTGTAAAAATGTTAAAGCGTTAACTGCATTCCTTTTAGTTACACTTGTTGTTTGGTGCATTAATTTCAGTATTAGTGTTTTCAGAATTGTTCATGTTGTTTCCTATACAAGAAATAAAAGCTAAATGTTTTACATGGTTTGTTTCCAGATACTGTATACATATATACCCCATATTTATAACTTGCATGTTTCTTGCTCTATAGTTTGTAATAATTTAAAAGTTTATCTCTGGTAGGTAACTTTTTGAAATTTGATGTGCACCTAAAAATTTCGAATCAAATCAAAAATCATGTTTTGCCTTCTCAGAGTTACCATTTTTCTATTTGTTGATTGTCAACATACTATAATCAGTCCCTTTATAGACCACGCCATGACTGATCCATTCTTGGAAAGTACTTGGAATGGTATCAAGCCGTCACTAAATATTATTTTAGGTGATGAGCAAAATTCCTCTTTAACATCGACGATGTATACGGAAACTTATACAAGTGTTTATAATTATTGTACGGCATCATCGAAAAGATCACATATTAACACAACTCATTATAACAGTTCAACTGTTAAATTGGTTGGAAGTGATTTGTATGAAAAAGTTAAAGATTTTCTAAAACAGTATTTAGAAAATGGTAAAAAGAAAGAGGATGAATCGTTTGTTCAATATTATATCAGATCATGGAAAAGATTTTTAATTGGTTCAAAAAGATTAAATGATGTGATGGATTATTTGAATAGATATTGGGTTTTGAAGGAAAGATCAAGTGGGCACCGTGATGTCTATGATATTTTTAGTTTATGTCTATTATCATGGAGAGATTACAAATTTTATCCAAACTTGACTATTTTAATGGACGAAATTATGGAACAGATTCAAATGAATAGACAAGGTTACTCAAATACGGTTACTGATTTAAATACTGCAATCAAGTCATTTGTTTTATTAGGTTTTGATGCAAACGATCTCAAAAAGCAAAATTTATCAGTTTATATTAATGATTTTGAAAAAAGATTTTTAACTGATACTCACAATTTCTATACTATAGAATCTGAAAATTACATTAAGGAAAATGGTACTGTTAATTATATTACTAAAGCTTTACAGCGAATTGATGAAGAACTAAAGAATTTAGAGGACTTAAATGATCATACAAGAAAACCGCTAAATGATGTTTTAAATAATGTTTTAATACAAAATCATCAAGAAAAAATCAGAAATGAATTGCCTAATTTATTAAATGAAGAGCGTTTTGATGATGTTAGAAAGATTAATATATTACTTAAAAGAGTTCCACTGACGTTGCCACCATTATTAGAAATTTTTGAAAAATACGTTGAAACTCAAGGTAATGATGAAATTATTCAGTTTAAACTGCAATGCAGTGAAGAGTTTAAAACGTTAAGTGAAAATTATCAAGAACATCTTAAAGAAATATCAGCTAACCCAAAATTGAAAACTAAGTTGAAAAAACCTGTTGAGACAATTGATCCAAATAGATATATTAAAATTTTACTTAAAGTTTATGATAAATATAAACTGGTTGTTGAAACATCATTTGATAACAATCCTGCATTTCTTAAATCATTAGAAAGCGCGTGTCGAAAGTTTATAAATTACAATAAGATTGCAACGCCTACTACAAAATCCAAATCGAAGACACCTGAATTGTTAGCAAGGTACTGTGATGAATTTTTAAAGAATAAAAATGATACTTTAAATATTGAAGAAATCATTACTATTTTTAAATTTGTTGAAGATAAGGAAAGTTTTGAAATTTGGTACAGAAGATACTTATCAAAAAGATTATTATTGCGTAATTTGACACCAGAAGAAGAAGAAAATGAAGAATTAATCATTCAAAGATTAAAAACTGCTAATAGTGTGGAATATACCACTAAAATTACCAATATGTTTAATGATATTAGACTTTCTAAGAATTTAGCAGCATCATTTAAAGATTTGCTCAGCAAGGAATATCCAAATTCCAAGTCATGTGTTGGTGAATTCGATCCAAAAATTTTAGATAATGTTTCATGGAGTTCAATTTTGAAGAATGAAAACGACTCATTTCATTTACCAGGTGATTTACTTTTAACAGAAGAATTGTTTACAAAACTTTATAAAGAAAGACACAACGGTAGACAATTAGATTGGGTATGGAGTAAATCAAAAATTGAAATTAAAGCAAATTTATCAAAACCTGGTAAACCACCATTTATGTTTACTGTTTCGTTATTCCAGTATGCAATTTTAACTAATTTCCAAGAAAATGATAGTTTTACTACGGCTGAATTAATAAAGTCCACTGGTCTACCATTAGAAACGTTTAAAAATAACATGGTTCCATTTATTAAGTTAAAATTAATAACACAAAACCCACCGACTGAAAAATATATAACAGATCCAAGTACAACATTTACTATTGTTAAAGAATATACATCGAAGAAGCTCAAGGTTAATTTTTCACAAGTTAAACAAGTCGATTCAAGTAGTGAAGACAAAGAAACAAATGAAGAAATTGAAAGACGCAAACATGAACTACTTAAAGCTGGTATTGTTAGAATTATGAAAGCAAGAAAAACTCTTAAACACGAAAAATTGGTCACTGAAGTTTTCCAAATAATTCAACGGTTCAAACCAACAGTTAGTGAAATTAAAAAAGCAATTGAAGTTTTAATAGATGAACAGTATCTATCAAGAGATGATCAAGGTACTGGATACAATTATATCTCTTAGAGAACCTGATGGTAATAAAAATTATAGATTCTTATATAATTTATTGTAAATAATTTATAAATTTTAACGCATAAGCTCATATTTAAATTAGTGAAAGATTATTTTTTATCTGGAATGAAATAAACATAAAAAAATGACAATAATTTAAACAAAGATCTGATTTTTACGTAAACAAACCCCACGACATAAATTTCGTTGTGCATAAAACAACATTAAGCAGTACAAAATGTCATTGAACAATTGTTCAATTTACATCTAACCAAGATAGCTTGTTTTTCAATCATTATTAAAAAAAACTCTTATTTAAACTTTGTATTTCAACCATAATTAAAGACAATAGTGGTTGTATATCAAAACTGATAGTTTGGAAAATAGCTTTAATTTATTATTTTCCTAAAATTTATAATATTTAGAATTTAATAAAAAAACGTCGATAGACGCAGTTGATTACGTAATCAGAATTAAAAAATTTGATCACTATCTGTTCCCCCCTCCCCCCCATTAAAATCAATGCAATTCAAATTTTCATTGATTACTCACTCTAGCACGATCAATAAAATGTGTTTTCACATAAGGTTTAACTTAATTTTTTTTTTAAATTTGATTTTGCTTAACATTTATTTCCTTTACTTATAACCACCCTAAAATATGTCTGATTTATCCGATTACCAGAAAGTTTCAGAAGAAAACCACAAGAAAGTTCAAGTTAATCCATATGGTCCAAACCCAAGTGATTATTTATCAAATGTTCGTTCATTTCAACTGATTGAATCAACTTTAAGAGAAGGTGAACAATTTGCAAACGCTTTCTTTACAACCGAAAAGAAAATTGAAATTGCTAAAGCATTAGATGATTTTGGTGTTGATTATATTGAATTAACCTCACCTGTTGCAAGTGAACAATCAAGAGCTGATTGTGAAGCAATCTGTAAATTAGGTTTAAAGGCCAAAATTTTAACCCATATAAGGTGCCATATGGATGATGCAAGAGTTGCAGTTGAAACTGGTGTTGACGGTGTTGATGTCGTTATTGGTACCTCACAATTCTTAAGACAATACTCTCATGGTAAAGATATGACCTATATTACCAAATCCGCAATTGAGGTTATTGAATTTGTCAAATCTAAAGGTATTGAGATTAGATTCTCCAGTGAAGATTCTTTCAGATCCGACATTGTCGATTTATTAAATATCTATAAAACCGTTGATAAGATTGGTGTTAACAGAGTTGGTATCGCAGATACTGTTGGATGTGCAAATCCAAGACAAGTTTACGAATTAGTTAAAACTTTAAAATCCGTCGTTTCATGTGATATTGAATGTCATTTCCATAATGATACAGGTTGTGCAATTGCGAATTCATATACTGCATTAGAAGCAGGTGCAAAATTAATTGACGTTTCTGTTTTAGGTATTGGTGAAAGAAATGGTATTACACCATTAGGTGGTTTAATGGCTAGAATGATTGCAGCTGACAGAGATTATGTTTTAGGCAAATATAAATTACACAAATTAAGAGACTTAGAAAACTTAGTTGCTGAAGCAGTTCAAGTTAACATTCCATTCAACAATCCTATTACCGGTTTTTGTGCATTTACTCACAAAGCTGGTATTCACGCAAAGGCAATTTTAGCAAACCCATCTACTTACGAAATCTTAAGCCCAGCAGATTTCGGTTTAACAAGATACATTCATTTTGCAAATAGATTAACTGGTTGGAATGCTATTAAATCAAGAGTTGAACAATTGAACTTACAATTAACTGATGATCAAGTTAAGGAAGTTACTAATAAGATTAAAAAATTAGGTGATATTAGACCTTTAAATATTGATGATGTTGATTCAATTATTAAGGATTACCATGCAGACGTTTCTACTCCTCAATTCGGCGCTACTGAAGGTCCAGCAATTGATGAAGAAGAATCCTTATTAGATAGTGTTAAAAGACCACGTTTAAATTAATTAATTTAATGGGTGACCCTTAAAGTTCTAATTTATCCCCCCTCTACGTTTTATTTACTATTTATCAATTTTTTAATCCCATAACAATATTTTATTATAGCTAATAATTACCGCTTTACGCTTCTTAAGTTCCAATAGTTAGGTTTTCGCTTTTAAAAGTAAATTTGATTTCGGAATTAAATTAATTCAATAAATATAAATAAATAAGTCAATGATCATTAAATAAATAAAGTTAGATAAAATAATGTCAAAACAGATACACAAATAATATATGAGAATTGATATTATATATCGTAAAAATAACAGTAGTTTGAATAAATTAAAAAAGGTATAACAAGTTACTAATCAAAATAAAATAGCTTAGATCTTCTTTTCTAATTCTTCCAGTTGTGCCTTTTGCTTTGCTAATTGTTCTTTTAAAGCAGCAATTTGTTCAGCTTGGTGCTTTTTAACGTAGAAGTCTTCTTGAGCCTTTTCTCTCTTGGTGAATGAGTCGGATGAACCATCAGATCTGGTTGCACCAGTTGCACCTTCAGTGTAAGCTCTGACGGAAACGATTCTTCTTGGGACTGCAGCTAATGCTCTTCTTGCAAACATGTTAATTGATTGATGTGTGTGTACCTTTAACAATAGTGATTGTGTTTTACCTTCCCCATAACTTCAGCTTATTTCATGTATCGTGGTGTCGCCACCGAGGGTGATCACAGTCCTCTCCAGCCATCAGCCAATGGCGAGGATCATTGCCCGTTTCCTGTTTGGCAGTGCAGAGCGACGCGTCGATGACTGGCAACATGAATTCGGTCTTTATAGCACTGGCAGGACGCATAGAATGTTGGTTCAATATCGGCTAAGGTTTATTAGACAGTAGAGAGTAAGCCAGGCAGAATGGAAGATATCAGACTAGATACACATTCAGGACCTGTCTATACGGCCAAGTTCAACGAAGATGGGACTTTTATTGCGTCAGGAGGTACAGATAAAACCGTGAAAATATGGAATTTGGAACAGTTGGATACTGAAACGGATGAAACTACAGAAGGACATGAAAACATTACTACAGGGGTATTTGAAGAACAGGTTTGCAATTCTGCTGTTACTTGGATTGAATGGTCCAATTTAAACGATTCCCATATTATGGTATCTTCAGCTGACCACTCAGCTGTCCTTTATGATTTAAATAAGCCAGCTAAAATTAAAACTTTCAAACATGATCAATCAGTGAATCAATTGAGTATTTCGAAAAAGGATCATATTCTGACATGTTGTGATGATGGCAAACTTAGATTGTGGGACCCTAGGTCAAAGTTTCCAACAGGTATTCTAGATTCACCTATGAATCTACCTCTTTTATCTTGTTGTATCGATAGCAGTGCCGAAAGACTGTATTTTTCTGGTATTGATCCCACTATTTATTGTTATGATACAAGAAAATTGGACCAATCGTGGGCTGAAAATAGATCACATACAAATAATGTTACATCAGTCTCCTTATCTCCTGATGAATCTTATCTTTTATCGAGATCAATTGATGGAACTGTTAAATATTATGACTCAAGGATATTGCCTGATAATTCAAAACAAAAAAATCGTTCAAAGCCTTATGTTTTCGATGGTACATCAGCATCTGAAGATGATTGGCTTATCAGATCAATTTTTATACCTGATCCAACAAATGATTCAAACGAATTACTAGACGTTGTATCTGGTTCAAATGATGGTTGTACTTATGTGTGGGAATTTGCAAGTAGACGTGTTATAAATAGACTAGATGGTCATTTATCAACTGTTCTAGACGTTGATTATTCTGAGATAAATAATCAATTATTAACAACATCTGAAGATGGTTCAATAATTTTAAGAAATTTACAAATTCAACAAGACACAAATTTATAGCTCACTCCTTATTTAATTAACTTTATAAAGCTTTTCTTCTGTACTATTATACACATTCTGTAATATATTATTATACATTAAATCTAACTATTCTTTTACATTTACGTTTATTACGTAATTTTTTTAGCAATATGATGGCTTTATGTTCATCATCAAGCTCACCATTCTTTAAACTTTCTTCTTGTTCAATTTCTTCAATATCATCATATCTTCTCTTTTTTAATTTACTTTCATTACTTACTAATCTATCTAAATTTTTTTTCGTGAATAATGGTAAATTCCAGTTTCTATATTTTGTTCTCATATTGAATTCACATGAAATTGAACGTAATGTAATAGCATCACCATCATCATCGTCTTCAGAAGATAACTTATTTATCTCACCAAATAGCCCACTTGGTACGTTAAGATTTGAATATTCTTCAGTACATGATTCGTCACCATAGAGTTTCAAAAATGGGAATTTTAGGATGTAATCTTTAATTTTGCTATGATCAATTAATTCGATGTTGCTAGAATCTTTAACATCATTTCGCATATTATACATTTCTTCTTCTAATGTGTTTTCCAAAATTAAGGTCTCAACGAAAACTTCATTTATTTGTCCAATTCTATGACATCTTTTAATCGCTTGTGCTTCAACTGATTGGTTCCAAACTGGATTTATAAAGAAGACATGTGTTGCGGCAATAATTGTTAATCCGTGAGACGCAAGTTTTAAATCCATAATTAATGAAATACCTTCACCTTCATTTTTATTCGGATCCCACCGATCAAACTGTGCTAAGTTATTTGACCTTTCACTAATTTTAATATATGGTGAGTACATTAAATAGTTCATACCCAATAAATCTAAAAATTCTGTTAAGTAGTATGCTGAATTTTCAAATTCATAAAATACGATACTTTTAATCCCCTTCAATTGATTTTCCAGTAGCCTCATCGTTAAGTAATTCAGCTTTGTTGATAATGTACCGATTATTGTAGAGTTTTTTAATTTTGATCTGATATTATTTCCATTACTTGGAAAATGTGGGGATGATGTCGAAGGTTGTTTAGCCTTCTCGACTAAAGAATCTGGTACTTTCCCATAAACTATTTCTTCTTCTAACTCCGGATTAAATGTATCCACCCATTCAGGAGTCGTACCAATAAATTGAATATCAGACAGTTCAAACTCTTTGTATTCTTCTTTGTTACTCAAAGGACGATTAGCAATTTTAGATTTAGATTTACTACCTTTGATTGAATTCCAGTAATTTTTCCAGAATTCACTTGAAGTTTTGGCTATTTTTAAATTTAATTCATCAGGTGATTTAATTATTCTGTTTTTATAATAAAATTTTTGAATCGAAACTAAATGAGGATATCCAAAAACAGATATATCATTTTTATAGTTGACCAGTGAATAATTATCAGCTATTATATTTGGCAAATTTTTTACAAAATATCCCATTTCATGAACTGTTGTAACTGACCTCCATCTCATATTTGAAAGTGCCAGTTTCGAAATAAAAATTGCTTTGTTCAGAGTTTTCTTATCTTCAGCCGAATAATTTTCAGACTTTTCACGCAAAGAGTAAACACAAATATTTAGAAGATTTTCAACATCATTAATACTAAAACCAGTCCAATAAAACGTACTCTTTTGTAGATTTGTAACTAACCTTCTAAGATCACTTTTATTCGATGGATCAAACATATAATCAACACCTTTCCTTTCTGACGTAATGGCATTTGTTGCTAAAACAGATAAAAATAAATTGATGGATATTTTATCATAAAATGAAGGTTTTAAAAATACAGGTTTGTGATGTAGTAGAGTTAATTTAATATCGTTCTCAACGTCATTAAGATTGTGCCTAATTATCAGTTGCTCTAAAAATTGTGATAACTGCAATTCAATATTAAATTCATTGTTTCCAAACGGCTTAATAATTGATTCAAACCATAGTTTTTTGTTTGAACACCAAGGCTCAATTTTGAAAAAATTAGAAACCATAGTACCTAAGCTAATCAAGTCTTCTTTCGGATCAAACGCCTTTTGGACGGTATATTCACTTGATTCATTTTCAACATGTAAGTTAGTTAATCCAGATGTTGGGGTGCCACTAATAACCCACATCCTTTCATACATTAAATCTTTTGTTAGTAATACGGCTCGTGATGATTTTGAATTCATTGAATGCCCTTCGTCAATAATGAGCCTTTTCCAATAAATATTTTTAATGATTGAATCTGATATTTCAAATTGTTTTGAAAAAACACTGTTCGAAACCAATAAGATGTCATAATTATTAACATCATTTGGTTTAATAGTTTTTATAATACTCATTTGTTTTAGTGTTTGAATTTCTAAAATTTTCAAATAATCCTTCTCAATATGCTTCAAAATCTCTACCCTCCACTGATGGAATAAGTTATCAGGTAAAACAACAAGTGTTGTAGATGATAAATATATTCTTCTGACTGTTTCACAATTAGCAGATTTTGAAATTCTAGTTGTACGTCTAGAAAGTGAAATTCCCTTTTTATCAAAATACCCAACACTTGCTTCCAATCTCTTAACAATATGTAATGGAAGATCATCGTAGTATTCTTTCCATGGAATCGAATTTTGTGATATAAAATTGATACAAGTATCAAATAAACTACTAACTTTAGTTTGAATAGGTCTAATAGTATCTTTTTTGGGTATTTCTGAAATTTCAAATTTAGATATACAAATAAGGGCTAGACAAATACACGTCTTACCTAAACCCATATTTTCGGCTAGGATACCACCTCTTGGAGGTAAATACAGTGATGGATTCAAAAAAGGCATAAATTGCTTGATATCAAAATAAAAGTTCTTGCTGTTATCTTTCTTAAACATTAAAAAATTAGGCATAAGAATATAAGATTGTGATGATTCCTTCTCAAACATTTTTAAAATTGAACGTTTTTGAAAATTATAAAGTTTACTTTTGAAACCTTGAATTTCATCATTTTTAATTTTATCACTGATCATTAAAAATTTTTCATCACTAATTGATTTCAAGTCTGTCATAGGTGATGTGATATTTAAATATAAATTGCTCAAACGAGCTTGAAGTGAAAGATCGGATTCTTTATTTTTATCAACATATGGATGAAATGACTTATTATTAGCTAATCTTTGTAAGTGGTGATTTAATTCATCTGAAGATATACGTTTAATATCAGGACAAACACATATAAAATTGACAAGTGCAATGTGATTATTAGATATATACCTTATTATACCTTTTGTTGACTTTAAATTGAATGCGATACTGCTAAAATCGGTAATTGTAAGTAAATTTTCTAAAATAATTGAACATCTTTTATCCAACCAAGCCATCGGTCTTTTAAACCTGAAGTATCGTTCTCTGTACCAATGTAACAAATCACCAGACGGTGAATCCAGTGGCATCAGGTATATCCGAATCATTGCTAATCCTGGTATTTGATCGATAATTTTGTATGTCAATCTACAATATAATCGTCTAACCAACAACTTTAAACCCTCTAATAGAGGTGACATTCCGGCTATCTCATGGTATGGAAAATCCACCCATTTCCAACCTGGATAACCAGAAACTGGTAGCCCAGGTGCAGGTAGTCCTGGAAAATTTGTAACAAACAGTAATCCATAAGGAATGAAGTTTTCCAAGTTATTGGAAAGATCAATCACGCTTCCCAACTCTTTGCTAGTCTTCATTTAGCAAAACTTAGTATAGGTACATTCTGAAACTCCGTCACTGATTTTTTTCAAAAGCAAACAGAGAGGCTGCAGCCCATTACAAAAGATAATCGTAAATTAAGTATAATTATCACCGAGTAAGCTTTTTGATTTTTGATTTTCTCTTTTTGATTTTTGATTTTCTTTTTTAATTTTTCCATTTCTTTATTCTCACCAAAAGCCAAAAACGCAACATGTTTTTTCAATGTTGAGGTTGAAGACATAGTGAAAGAGGAAGGGTTAACGTTCTTTTTACCCCAGCAAACTTTCCACCCACATGTCTTCTGTTGTTGCCAAAGGTGCTCTCAAACATCTCACCAAGCCTTCCAAAGACTTACTTTTTAAACTTGAACAAACCCAATGTCAAGTTTTCAGAACCACATTCAATCCAACTAAAATGAGAACCGGTGCAAAGATATTAACGGCTCCATTAAAAGGTCAAACTTTAGCTAATTATTATGGTCCATCTGATTTCCCATCTATTGCCAAGGTTGCTAGACAATTAAGTACACCTTCATTTTCTGTTATTAATGAACCTGAACAATATAGAGTTGAAAGAGTTGAAGATCTTAAGAGAAGAGGTAAAGGTTCTCCAAAGAAAATTAGAGAAGCAGCTGGTTCTTCCAAGAAGAAGAAGAAATAATGATGATGCCGAACCTCATTCATGTATATATTTGAAATGTATAATAAATACAGAATTTTATTTATTTGTTTATATAAACTTTATAAAATTTAATGCAACGATCAATTTAACCGAAGCGCAGTTAAAACATTCTCTTATAATCATAATCTGTTATTTTTTCCCCTAACAGGATATTCTTTGTCAGTGTAGTTAGCGATATTCTATTCCAATCTTTAATCACATAATTAATTTGATGAGCATTTTCATGATTAATTCTATTGTAATCTTTTAACCTTTCATTATTTAAATTGAAAAGATTAAAATGAAGCATGGAATTAATATGACTTTCAAATATTTCTTTCATTGTTAAGGATCTTGATTGCAAAATAAAACAATCATTCTCATAATCTAAGCGCAGTATGATTCCTGATGGCAATCGTTCCTGATTCTTCAGTTTTAATAAAAATACAACAATTGGTAGATAATTTATCGAAATTAGGATGAATTTCAAGACAAACGATGTCAGTAATATTACCAATCTTGCAGTAATAAATGTTAAGTAAAATATAAAAACTGTTGGTAATAAGTATATTAAAATTGTAAAAATAATAATGCCTAACATTAATTGATCAAATTCATAATCATTGGAATCCACTCTATTTCTTAAAATATTATATTTTTTACCATAAAATAATTTAAATAATGACCTAACGATGTTTAGTTGCCAATAATAAAGTCTTGTACATGAAATATAGAACCCGTTTATATTTAAAAATATTAAATTATTGAGATCCAGTAAAATTGACATTAAAATTGATAAACCACAAAATTGAATGATTATTTCAATACATTTTAGAATACCATCAACATTAACAACAATCCATTTTAGCATTGTACTTTCCCATAAATCCAAAACCCAACATATTAATTGTCCCATAAATGATGCCAATTCATTATTTAATTTGAAACCTGCAGGTGAATTCATTAACCAGTTTACAATTGTGTTCAAAAAATTCACATAGGGTGGTATGATTGATTTAATTTTTTCAACAATTAAATCATGATTGGAAACTAAAATACTACTGACAATACCACCTAATAGTAGATCATTGATTATAAGCCAAACTGTATTATAAAACTTAATATATTCACTAGGTGAAAAATTCGAATATTTGATAATTGACTTTTCACTTTCACTTTTTGACAGTTTTAATTTTCTAAATTGTAATGGTAAATTATAAAACTGTTTTAACCTCAAATTTAGTTGATGGCACGTATATGATAGTACATTTAATGAAAGTTTTGAATGATATTTAGTTGAATTATTGGTAGAATTTGAGTCTATAGTTTTGTATTTGATTTTTAAAAATGGATATGTTAAAAAGTTGCTTAAATAATAACACGGCTTTCTAATAAATATTGAATAAAATAATGACATTAACATAACAAACATTCCAGTGCTATTAAAACTATCATAAAAAGAAGTCACCCCTGTTTTATTACTGTGATTTGAATTAATTTTCAATCTAATATAATTCGTTAGATTTATAATTCTTAAAACATCTCTCATTTCATTATTATTTAATCTTGATGGTAATTCACCCCAGTGGTGATTCATTTTTTTGGCGTACTTTGTAGTTGTTGGGTTCTGAAATATTTGTTCAATTTTTTGGTCATTGTTATTCCAAAATATGTTGATTGAAATTGGATCTAATGAATAATATTCCAGTTTCCAAGAATTTGGAGGTTTAAAATATATTAATGTTTGATTTGTTGTTAATATTGGTTTATTTTCATCGAAATTAAAAGTAGTGAATAGTGTAGTTATCTTTTTGGATTTAAAATTAATGCAACTTAATATTTCTAAATGTTTAAATAAATCTTTATCAATTTTATTATTCAATTCTTTAAAATCAATTAATTTAATTGAATCAATTACGACTACTTTCAATCGATTGATTCTATAACCCACTATGACATATTTGTCAATATTATCATGATTTTTTGGTAATACTAAATCTTTTGGCCAAAATATTGTTATATCTTGATTCTCAACTAGTGACATAACTATTCTATATCAGTAGATATTGAATTTCTTCTTTTGAATGCAAGTGTTGGTATTTGAAATTGTTCTGAATTAAGTGAATTGACAAATAACCTACTTATTAGAGTAAATATTTCAATATAAATAATTGATAACGAAAATAACACGATCAGTAATCTAAGGAATATCGAGGTATTATTGAGTATCAAACGAAGTGAAGGAGATAAAAAACAAGATAGAACAATTAATATGTAAATGCACAATCTAACAATAAAATTTTGATATACGCTTGGCATGTATTTATTTATGGTTCATCAAAGGTTCCTAAATATATTTGATTGATACTAGCTACTGAAAATGGTTTTAAAAATACAAAAAATACAAAAAAAACCGTTGTTTTAATTTACATGGCAAAATAAAAAATAATAAAATAAACGTTGCATGCTGCTGAAATCTCGCATTGATTTTTATTAGTTTATAACGTTGGTTGATCCAATACCTAATTTTTGTACTGCATAAATTGAAATCTTGGTATAATACTAATAAAAGATAAGATTTACAGTATTAAAATTTAGAACATAGAAAGATGATTTAATTATTTTTATTTTATAAAGATATAATACTTGGAAAAAGATAATACTATACTATATTAAAACTTGTAAATTACACAATTACCAAGCTGGAGCAGCAGCTGCTTCTTCAGCACCTTCAGCAGCCCAATCCTTGGTTTCAACACCTTCAGCAGCCCAGTCTTGTGCATCAGCTTCAGCAGTCCATGCTTGTTCACCTTCAGTTGCTTCTTCGGTTTCTTCGGTTTCTTCAGTTGCTTCAACAGTTGGTTCTTCTGGATCTCTGTAGAAGTATAAATCTGGCATAACAGACCATGGTTCAGTTCTGTTTGGAAGAGTACCTCTTAATCTTAAGACTTCTCTTGCTAATAACCACCAGATTAAACCAATTGAGTGCTTACCCTTGTTGTTACATGGAATTGCAACATCGACAAATTCAGATGGAGAATCAACATCACATAATGCAATAACTGGAATGTTAACGTATGATGATTCCTTGATAGCTTGAGCGTCGGTTCTTGGGTCAGTAACAATGATTAATCTTGGTTCTTTGAAAGATTTGGTGATATAGTTAGTGAATGAACCTGGGGTGAATCTACCTGCAATAGCAGTTGCACCAGTGTGGGATGCGAATTTTAAGACAGCTCTTTGACCTAAAGTTCTTGATGAGATAGCAACAACATCGGATTCGGTTGGGATAGCAGCAATAATTCTTGCAGCTAAAACAATCTTTTCCCAGGTCTTGTTAACGTTAATGATGTTAACACCATCTAATCTGGTTTTGTAAACGTAAGCAGTTTGGTGAACCTGTAATAAAAGAATAGAAAAACGGAAAATATTAATGTTAGTATTTTGAATCATATAATAAGGGATATTTGCAAATATCATAGAAATTTTGTTATTTATTGAAGTATCAAGAGAAAAAGTATATTTGAGAAAACCATTTTCAGTACTGCCAACCTCTTATTATTATCATTATTGTAATATGATCTGGAGATTTTCAAGATAGTTTTTCTTTCGCAAATGATCAAAAATCTGGGTAAAATAATATTCAAAGGTGGATCATTTATTACAATAATTGTAGTGTAGCTTGCCTTTGTATATATTTGAAAAATGGTAAATTCATTAGGTTTTTTATTTGAAGCTTTCAGTTATTAATATGGGTCTAAAATTTTGGACTCAGCTATTATGTTATGAAAATTTGTATATAAAATATTGCCTTTTTAACTGGTTGCTTTATGGTAAATACGTTGATCTCTTTTTTTAATACTTGGAATAAAGGATAAAATAAATCATAGAAATATTCAAGTACATACGTTTGCGTTCTTGGAACCAAGATGTGCATTTGCAGCAATCAAGAGTTGTAAATCTTCTTGAGTTAAGGAAAAGTCAGCCATTGTGAGTAATCTGCTTGGTCTGGTATCTGAAGAAATAAACAAATTAAAACAAAAGATTAGAAATCTAAGGTAAAAATTCAAGAAATTGCAATAATTTCACTCTATACTATGAAAGCTGTTGAACGGTGTTGTGAAAATTTGCTGGAGAGCAGTCCGAGCATAGTAGAAGGGTTGTGTGCGGTGCGCAGGGGATCTGGCCGGCAGGGAAAATGCACAAGCCAGACAAGACGCACACGAAAATCACTTCTTTTAACGTGAGGTGCAAGGGTGTGTTGCAGAATGAGGGCTGGTCCCTCCTAGCAAAGAAACCCTGTGGTGAGACATGTGACCCGCATGATTACGTAACCATGAGGGTGGATTTATCGCTGTTAAAAGACTAAACGGGCCCATAGTCAGTTTTTCCGTTTGACTGGCGGGTGTTAGAATAAATCATGAATGGGCGTAACTAAAAGTTAAATTCGGAATTACAAATAATTCATGTATATTATAACATCGTGTCCGTAGATTACTAAGGCCAATTTATGTCATCCCGTGTGGTTATACTAGTTAATATCTGTATATGCTCTTATTACTATATTCTTGATTTGAATTGGTTTCTTTTCATTTGTGCAATTTCATAATTTACATATCAAATCAACCTATCACTTGAACCGTTTAATACCCAACTGTACATCATCCAAGATGTCTACCTTATCTACATCGATATCACCCTCTTCGAGCAATGCGGATTCTATACTTACCACTAGTTGGAAATCTGACAGAAGGGACATCACTTTATTCTATGGTTATTTAACATTCTTCATAACCATTATATTTATATTGATTTTTCCAAAATGGAATAGAATCTCCAATTTTATTTACTACAGGTTTTTGAAATTTAACAGAAAATTGAGATTAACACCGCAAAAGAATATTTTAAAATTAAATCCAATGTCAATTCAAATGATCATTTTTTGGTCCGTTGTTTTAACATTTTTATCATTAAATCAGACAAATGATCTTGATATAAGATTTATTGCCGCAAGATTAGGCAGGGTTCCCGTATATTGTTTACCAACTGTTTTATTTTTAACTTTAAGACCATCTCCATTGCCAAATGTTCTTTATTTATCTTTATTACCGGTTCATAAATGGTTATCAAGGATCATTATTTTACAAAGTTTATTACATACAATTTGTTACTTTTATTTATATGTTGTTAATGGAACACTTTCTAAATTTCAAAAGTTTGATAATCTTAACGGTTTTGTTGCAATGATTGCCTTTATGATAATTATTTTAACTTCATTACCGTGCATTAGAAGAAGATTTTATAATTTCTTTTTCATAAATCATTATATTTGTACTTGGATTGTTACAATTACTTTATACTTCCATGTCAGACCAGGAATACCATACTTAACATTATTAAATTGTCTAATTTTATTATTTCAAATTTATTATAAGATTAAAATGTCGAAAATTTCTAAGATTTCAACATTCAAGATTTCTGATAATATGGTACTTGCAAATTTACCAAATGATTCAATTTCACAATTATACAATTTACCGGGTTCTCACGTTAGATTGATTGATTATAATGAAAACCAATGGAGAATTTGGAATTATTTAAAATTATTTTTAGTCCCGATTCAACATCCATACACTTTAGCTTCATTACCAGTTGATAAATCTCAAAAATTAATTATTAGAGTTGGAAATTATAAATTAGTTAATAATAAATCATACTTTATAACGGGTGCATATTTGCCACATTTGGCATTTATTGAGAATATGAAAACCCTAAATCATATTAAATCTTCAAATAATTTGAGTCATCATGTTAGTGGTAATAGTTTAAACTCTTTATTAGTTAAAACACAAGTGAAAAAATGTTTGATAGTTGTGGGGGGTTCAGCAATTAGTTTTGCATTACCAATTTTAAGAGTTTTAAATTACAATGGTTCAATGGTTAAAATTATTTGGATTATTAGAGATCACGAAGACTTGAAAGTTTTAGATTATTTTAAAAATTATCTTATTAATGATGATTGTATTGATATTTTCATTACTGGTAGTTATACAGTAAATGAAAAGGTTAATTTTAAAGATGCTTTAGCTGATCTACATAGAAATAAAATGGAATTAGAAATAAAACAAGAAAATGAAATTTTAAGTGGTGGTTATTCTTATTATAATACAAACTCAAATGAAATCGATTTCAATACCACACAAAGCAATAATAATACTATTTCGTTGGATTCTCTTGAAGACCCAGCTTCAAATATTCAAAATCTTAATAAACCTGGAATTGAAGTGAAGACTACCACCGAATCTGAATCAGCTATTACTGAATTAACTCCATTAAATATATCATTCAATATACCTTCATATGGTGTATCATCATTTCACAGTTCCTTACATCCAATGCATAGAAAGAGTTGCATCGAGTTCAGAAATCACAATAAAGAATCTTCAGATTCTTATAATACCGAAACTGTTGATATTGAATTAAATGAACAGGATATATACAAGAATAACTTACCCGTAGCCATACCTCCAAATATTGTTTCCTCTCCAACTGCAGGTCTTGATGATATTAACGATAAAGGTTATAGTTCAGGCCCTGAAAGCAAAATCTCATCGTCGACAACTAATAATTCACAGTCTAATATAAATCCATCATCCGCAACGTTGGTAAATAAAAATCTGAAATCTAAAAAGTCAACAAATTTTAACGATTTATTGAAAAAACTAAATAGTATATCACCAAAGCCCAGTATTCCAACGGCAAACAATTCATCAATCAACCAAAAACTATTTAATAAACATGCTTCAACAACTGCCTCATCTGTACTGTATGATGATTTAGAAGATTATTGGGTTTTGAAAAGTTCTTTTTCACGTATTGAATTTGGTAGGCCAAAATTAGGATTATACTATTACAGTTGGTGTATTGGATCATCATGTAGCGGTCCATTAGTCAGTTTGCAAAATGGACAATCGATTTGCTATAATATGAGAGAGGATCCGTCATCGGTATATAATGATCAAATCAATGAGTTATATTCTAATGATACGTTCATTGCTAATAGAAATGCACGTTTTAAAGAAAAAGGTGGTAGACCAGATGAAACAATTTGGGTTATAGGTGCTGGCCCTAGTGGACTGGTTGATAATGTCAGATTATGGGCTAATGATTGTGGTTTTAGTTTTCATGAAGAGAGCTTTATTGTCTGATCTTTGAAGGCTCAGCGAATTTTTGAATTTCACATTTTCTAGATTTTTTCAATATGCATTTTCAATGGGCAAAGTCCAAAAAAGGCAGTTAACTATTTTTCAATCTTCACTAATCAAGTTTTACTGCACTTTATTTTGTTTTCTTTTTTATTTTGCAGTTCCCACCTGAATTTGCTTTGCTTATTAATATTGAAGTTTGTGCATGTGCCATTTGTTGGTTCTAATTGGTGAAACGCATTTAAACTAAAAATACTATTAAAATTTAAGAATCAATTAGTATATTTAAGTAACGAGAATTTTATAGAATAAATATCTAATATATTGCATTAACGTAATTTTGCTTTCATTATAATTATTATAATAATTTTTTATTTGAATAATGCAACCTTTGAAAGAATTAAATATTCAAAGAAATGAAAAACATGGAAATAATAGAATTTCGCCACATTATCACAGCAATCATAAAATTCGACGTTTATTTCAGCCGGACACATTATTATCCAATAATACATCAAATTACGGTTCCGTGATTGATAGATTTTTACCCGTTACTGATTTGTTATTACCTGATAAAAAGTTTTATAATCATCATCATAATATATTTATGGACAATTTAAATTCACAATTAAGTGGAGTTGATTCACTTGCAATTAATAATACTCAATTAGACGTTACTTCCCAAGGGGACACAAACTTTTTAATTGGAGGTTCATATAATTCAATATATCAAAGACAAGCGGACATATCCTCAGATGCCAATAATGTAAGTACTATCAACAATAGCAGTATTCATGATTTAAATAATAATTCAATGCTGAATAATAATGGTACTAATACGGTTGAATTTCCAAACTTATCAAATATGAATCCAAATAAGTTAACACATGAAGAAAGTGTTGCAAATGCTTTAGGTTATAAAAGCAATAGAATTCTAAATTTCAAGCCGTTGAAAAGTCCCAAAAAGGTAAAAAGCTTACATAATGAAATTGATTTACTAGATAACGATATACCGTCAAAGCAAGAAGATGCCAGTATTCATAATTTGGATAATAATTCCAGTCCAAATTTCTTGCCTGAAATACCTTTCAAGGTTCTAAATGCACCCGGACTACGAAATGATTATTATTCAAATCTTGTTTGTTGGGCGAACCGAAGTAATTTAATAGCTGCTGGCTTAGGATCAACTGTTTATTGTTGGAATGAAAATGAGGGTACCACATCACTTGATCCATTCGGTGATGAAATTATTTCGACTTTAGCATATAGTTCAGAAGATTTTCTTGCAGTTGGCACAAAAGAATCAAAAATCTATATATATGCTCCTGGATCGAATTCAGTAGTTGCCAAGCTTGAAACGAAATCGAACTCGAGTATTTGTTCAATCAAATGGCTACCAGATTCCAAGTATGTTTTCGTTGGTAATGATATTGGCGAAGTTTCGTTGTTTAGATTATATGAATTTAAAACAAAAAGAACGTCCAAAAAGTACGTTTATAATTATACTCTAAAACTAAAAACCACATTTAAATGTGATCAACAACAAATTTGTGGTATTGATGTTAATGAAAAAAGCAAGCAGCTAGCTATTGGTGCAAATAATAATAATAGTAGCATTTGGGATATATCCGATTTATTAAAACCAAAAAAAATATTTCATTTAAAACATGAAGCTGCAGTTAAGGCAGTTGCATTTTGCCCATGGATGCCAAATCTATTGGTAACAGGAGGTGGTAGTAGAGATAAAACTATTAGATTTTGGCATTCGAAATCAGGTACCTTAATAAGTCAGTTTAAAACTAAGGCCCAAGTGACTGCCATTATATGGTCAAGATCTAAAAAAGAATTGTTAGTCACATTTGGTTTTGGAGATATGATAAATAAAAATGAAATACTTGCTGTTTACTCATACCCTTCAATGAAATTAAAATTAAGAGTAACTGCACCATCGGATACAAGAATTTTGACGGCTGATATTTCAGACGATTTCAGTTCAGTTTGTACATCACTTAGTGATCAATCTGTTAGAATTTATAACATTTGGGATTCAAAATATGATCTAAAATCCGGTATTTATGATGATGCTATATATGGCAGTAAAATTATCGATACAGAGGAGGGAGTTAATAAACATATAGATACAATTAGATAACAAAACAAAATTTATGATGGAACTCCATCATAATCATTTTTAAGTGTTTCGTTAAGTAAATTTTTCCAATACCTTCTGTTTTTATGAACAGGTAAACCATGTAATTGTAGAAGTATTAATAATAAAAGTAGTACTACCGTGAAAGTTGAGGCAGGTGTAATCATTTGAATAAAAATATGTCTTGAAACAATTTTTTGGTATGGACAATTTGTATTTGATCCCTCAACCCAACAATTTTCACTCGATAAGGAATTGATATTAATCCAATAGCCTTCAGTGGTTGAATTGAACAAAGAAATGATTGAATTTTGTTCATAAAAATTTTTGGGCAATGCTAAATTATAGTTACTATCGAAGTATTTACATGCCATTTCAGCTTTTTGATAATTAACCTTTTCATTCAAAATATAATAATTTGTTGAGTTTGTTATATCATAACAAATTGGGTATGCTTTTCTATCACAAGATGTTGCAACCCATCCATACTGCGTTATCACTGCACACCTATTAATATATTCATCATCGTCATCATTTTCACTATTTTCTTGATAAGTTTCATAATCTGTAACATTTGTAGCATAAATACTATCATTACTACTGCTTTTATTAGTAGCATTATAACCCTCCCACCAATCAAGAACAATCAAATCTTGTAATAAATATGGTTCAGAAATTTGGTCAAAATTTGTGATAGTAGGTTGGAACGCAGCCCATGACCATGAAGAAATCTCTAAATAAAATGATAGCTCTTTTATATCTTTAAAAGGATGATTTATTATTGGACTATAACCAGATCTTATAGTTTCAGCATAAGAAGCATAGGTATATGGATTTGTTGCATTATCATATGAAAATGATAAAACTGATGAATTCAACTGTAAGTCTGGGTTTAAATTGCCCAACCGATCAAAATTAAAATTCAAAATTTTAAAATTCGTTTCATTTATTGGACTTATTGAATTTATTGAGTTTGTTGATGCAAATAACGTGGAACTATCATTAAGTATATTATAACTTGTACTATTAGATAAATGATATTCATTTATGATTGGGAAAACCCTGAATTTATATCTAAATAATAAAGTATGCAATGACGGTAATGCTAGTGGATCAATATAAGAAGGACTTACGGCATTGTTAACGATATCAAACACATTACTTAAAGAATATGTATTTGAAGTTGTAAAGTTTGAATTTATGGTTGATGTAGTATTTGTTGGTAAGTCCAACGAATGTAAGTTCAATAATAAATGCATAACATTTGTATTTAGATCATTATTTGTTGCAAGTATAAACGAATCTAAGATAGATAATAATTGTTGAAATCCAAAATTAGAATTTGAACATTGAGTTGATGATTGCTGCAAAATTTGGTCCTGAGGACATAATAACCAAGTTTTGGTGAGTTCATTATAATACAGATCAATTACAAATGTTTGAAAACCAACTTGAAGTAAGGATTGAAACGTAGCTAATGACGTTGCATTATATCCAAAAGGTTCAAATAGCACAGTAGATAAATCAACACCTGGCAGAACATTATAAGCAATTGAATTATTTGCAAAAATATCTCGTTGAGTTCTAATTGCAATCGCTCTACTTGGTGATAAGTATGGCCATGAAGCTCTCTGTGAATAAGAAGTTAATTCTAATAAATCATTTAATGTATCATTTCCAGTATTTGGATTTATATCAGTGGCATAAGTGTTGTTCCAAAAAAAGGATATTCCAAGTAGTATCCTTAACCAAATGTGCATATAAACCGGATCAAGGTCAAGATGACTCTGATATAAATTTCTGTATGAATATATTGACTGTATATAGAATTTAAAAAAACATCATAAATGTTGTAGACAGTAAAACATAAATCCCACTCATGTCCGCGTCCGAGTGCAACGCGGAATTAATTATAACTAATGTATTACTTCCTTTTTCAAGGTTGATGCTTCCTATATAGACTCTTTTTATTCTGGGTTTTCCACCAAATAAGCAAAAAATTGATGTTACTCGCAGAAAGACTATTGGACATTGTTGTTACTGCAATTGTTGGATTGCCATTGCAACAGTTTGTTTTGGATGTGAGTGAACAGGTCAATTATTCATTTATTGATGAAATATTTCATTATCCTCAATTTCAAACACTTTTGGGTGGCGATTATACAACATGGAACCCTAAAATCACAACACCACCAGGATTATATTATTTAACAGCGTCATATTGTAAAATTTTTAATCTCGAAGGATCATTAAGTGATATAAGATATTTCAATTATATCGGTGGTATTCTGATTGGTATCTGTGCAATTTTGATTAGAAATAAAATTAAAAATCCAGGTTTTGCATCGGGTATAATTTTGCTCAATCCATTATTAAGTTTATTTTATTCCTTATATTATACAGATGTTTGGTCGAGTTTTTTCATCATTGCTGCATTAACGGTCATCATTTGGAAACCAAAAGGATTTGTTTTTACATCAGTAATTTCATCAATTATTTGTTTGATTTCATTAACATTTAGACAAACAAACATTGCTTGGTCATTATTTTTAATGATTTATTTAATTGATATGAGAATTAAAGAAGATAAACAAGATGATAGTGATGTAATTACATTTTTCAAAACATCAATTAAAAACTTTGGAATTTTAGTTCCATATGCAATTGTTGGAGCATTATTCATGACATTTGTGTATTTAAATGGTGGCATTGCATTAGGTGATAAAGAAAATCACATTTTAGTTCCACATTTGGCACAGGTTTGTTATTGTGTTACCTTTTTAACGGTTTTCAGTATGCCAATTTGGATTTCAATTGGTACAATCTTTGAATATTTAACAGTTAATTTCCTAACTTTATCAGGTTTGATATTTAATGCGGCATGGATACCAATCCTATTTATGATGATCCAAGGTTTTACAATTATTCATCCATTCATTTTAGCAGATAATAGACATTATGTTTTTTATATTGTTAGAAATTTCATTGTCAGAACTGAAACAAGTAGATATGAACTATTACCGGTTTACCATTTTTCCTTCTATATTGTTTACCGTTTATTGAAAAATAGAGGCATGATTGTCTTCTACGCATTTATGGGATGTATGTCCATTTCAGTTATGCTATCACCACTATTTGAACCAAGATATTATATCTTACCATATATTATTTTCAGATTATTGGCAAAGCCAATTGAAATTCCATTACTTAATTTAAGTGTTTTGCACAAACATAATACTAGTATTAGATATGTCGGTGAAATATTATGGTTATGGTTTTGGACACAGGCATTATACATAGTTTTCCTTCAATTTACATTTTCTTGGGATACTGAAGCCGAACTTCAACGTATTATTTGGTAAGCATAGTTTACCTAATTTATCGTTATTTATGTATTTTCTGTATATAACAAATATCATTTATGAATTTCATGGGCTGATCGCATAAGAAACTTACAATATTTCGTGGGAAGCGGAGCTGTTCACCCTGTAAACTGAAGCGGCTCTGACCCTTCCCCACAAAAAAACCTACACTTTTCCGAATGTCTCTATAATCTAGTTCCTAGCTTTTGTTTGCCATTTTAAACGAAGAATATATCATTGAAAGTTGTTTATAAATGTGTATTCTGTTGTGTACTATGAAACACCCAGACTATGCTCTGGTTTTGGGATCCAACAGGGACGAATTCTTTGCAAGACCCACGGCTAGAGCTTCATTCGTTACAGACAACATATTAATGCCAATCGATTTAGCAAGGGAGGAACATGGTACTTGGATTGGGTTAACTAAAACTGGGAAGCTTTGTGTGTTAGTTAACTATAGAGAAAATGTGTATATATGTCAAATGGGTGCCATTTCTAGAGGTATGATTACTAAAGATTTTTTACAAAGTGGTTTAGACCCATTAGAATGGGCACAAGATATTAGGAAAAGAAGTAACAACTTTAATGGAATTGGTGGATTTTCATTATTTTTTGGTAACATTGGTGGACAGTTATATGTTCTGTCAAATAGAAGTGAAAAAGTCATGCATGTAGATAACAATGAACTATTTGGAATATCCAATTCTGCAGTTGATGACCCATGGAAAAAGGTGATATATGGTAAAGAATTATTCGAAGAGAAGGTAATGCATACAGAAAATTTGGGGAATACCATTGAGAAAGTATTTGAGGTAATGTGTGATTCAAGTCTTACAGCAGGTGGTTCATTGACTGAAGCATTGGCTGGAGATATTAAAAAAAACATATTTGTTCCTAAATTGATTAATGATATAGAAGGCGAAGAATCTATGGGACTCAAGTATGGAACAAGAACTCAAACAGTTTTAGTAGTGACACATGATGGCCACGTAAATTATTTAGAAAAGGATGTTTCTAGTGGGGATATCCAAACATATGAATTCTGTGTAGTCAAATAAGTAAAGTCTTATCTCATAGTAAATTATCATAATTGTTAATTACCACTGTGATATAATTTTGATTTAACCGTCTGATCTTGCAGAACCATGATCAAATCTGTATGTGGTCTCAATTTTTTTAAAAAAGAAGTCTGTTTTTTTGATCTTCAGATCATAAACAGCAATTCAACATGGTTAGCCTGTATTGTTCCACATGTAACCATCCTGCAAAAGTTCCCCCTACCGGCATGCCTATTTTGAAGAGGTTAGGTGCTGTGGTTAGGAACCGTGGTGAAACAGGAAAAACTACCACTTTCTATTGTTGAAAAAACTCAGTGTTATCTCGGAATTCACCGAGTGTGGTATTTTATCACTAAACCGCTATAAAAGGAGAGGGTTTGCTCTTTTGTCGAGCTTGTTATGAACGTCCAGTACTTACTTTTCTTGGTAAATGACTACTGCTACTAAGATCGACGAACAAACTTTTCAAAACACTATTGTCCAACAATACACTGATATTATTGGTGAAAAACTTGGCGGTAAAATTGTTGCATTCTCGGATGAATGGTTTGCAGCTGCTGAAAATTTGATTAAACCAAAGGAACCAATTAGGGATGCAACCAGATTTACGTATGAAGGTGCATGGTATGATGGTTGGGAAACCCGTAGACATAATACAGAAGAAACTGATTGGGTTATTATAAAAATGGGTGTCTCATCTGCTACATTAATTGGTTGTGAAATTGATACTGCATTCTTTAATGGTAATCATGCACCACATATTTCTGTTGAAGCAACCAATTTAGTCGACCAAAGTGACTTAAAAAATGCAAAATGGGATACCATAATATCAAAGGTTGAATGTGGCCCAAGTCAAAAACAATTTTTTGTTAGAGATTCCATCACAACTGAAGCTTATAATTATGTTAAATTAAATATGTATCCAGACGGTGGTATTGCAAGATTCAGACTTTACGGTAAAGTTATCCCAGTTATTCCAACCGATTTATCAGTACAATTAGATACTGCAAGTGCAATTGAAGGTGGTGTTTGTACATCATTTTCTGATCAACATTTTGGATCTGCAGATAATTTATTATTACCTGGTAGAGGTCATGATATGTCCGATGGTTGGGAGACAAAGAGATCAAGAGGTGGTGATCACATTGATTGGGCAATTATTAAGTTAGGTCATAAGACAAACATAAAGAAAGTTACAATTGACACTGCTCATTACAGAGGTAACTTTCCACAATATATTAAAGTTGAAGGTATCAATAGTGCCGTTGATCCAACTGTGGATGATGCAAAATGGGAAACTGTTGTTGATAAATCCAAAACTGGACCAGATAAGGAACACGATTACGAAGTTAAAGCGGATAATGCTTACACCCACGTTAAGTTAGTCATGATTCCTGATGGAGGTGTTAAAAGAATCAGATGTTGGGGTACTTTAGTTAATTGATTATTAAACTTTTCAAAATATCGTAGGATCTCAGCGATTTCCTCGTTTTGATCTTATGAATGTATAATATTGTAACGGCTAATAACGTCAATAAATAATAGATAGAGAAACAATAAACATATATCAAGCAAACTAGATAATGTAGAATGTAATTAGGTCGAAATCGAAAGTGAAAATGATCAAGATACTGACTGAAACCAAAGACTACTTTCGGCTTAAACGTTAGAAAAAACCGATAGAAAAGAAAAAGTAAAAAAAATGAACAGTTCGAGAGCTCGATCTACCGACATTGTGTTGAACCGACCTTTCTTCACCAATGAATAACTTTATCATCCAGTTGAAACAGAGAGTGCCATTACACTGTATTTGTATAGATGAGTTACTACTACCTTTGAATGAACAACAACAAGATGAAATAGTGGAAAGGTTAGTGGAAATATCCAAAACTAATCCGTATTACAGTATGATAATAATTAAAAAACTTATTGACAAACTTGAATGTTTGAACGCAGAAATTAATGAATCATATTATGAGTATTTAATGGAATGGTTGAACAGTCAACCATTAAAACCAACAGACCTAGATCTTATTACTTATACATTTGATGAAAACCACCAAATTATTATTCGTGAATCACCAAATTTAATTTCTGGTTTAGGGACGACTGGTTTACGTACTTGGGAAGCATCATTGTTTTTATCACAGTATTTGTTAACAACCAATATACCCAATTCCAAAGATGATATTCTAGAATTAGGTTGTGGTACTGGTATGGTTAGTATAAGTATGTTAAAACAACAACAAGATGAAAATATTCAAAAATACGGTAAATTGTACATAACTGATGGAGATAGTCAATTATTCCAAAGAGTAAAGGACAACATTGAATTGAATCATATTAATTTGACTAACGATGATTACGAAATAAGGAAATTATGGTGGGGGGAAGACTATATACCATCAAGTGTGAAAACATTGATTGCGGCAGACGTAACATATGACGCAAGTGTCATACCTGATTTAGTCCATGTAATAAATGAAGGTATGACGGAAGGAAAAGTAGAAGTCGCCTATATTGCGGCTACCCAACGTAATGAAGAAACACTCTTTGTATGGGAGAAATGGCTCGATATGGGGGTGACTGACAAAACCTGGACTTGGGAAATTATTTCTACATACGATCCAACCACGAACGGTAGTCTTTTTTATGGCGTTTCCCCTATTCCAATTTCTGTTTATCGTATTACCAAAACATAGCATTATTTTATAACGTGTAGTTCTAGCTTTTAACGTGTAACGAAATCATGTTATATTAGAAAATTGAAACTGCCAAATACGGAAATTCATAAACAGTGCGGGTTTCCACTTTGGATTGTTGGACCTTGGTCTTTTAATGGCATGTTAATGTTTATTCTTTTTGTCTTGTCTATATCTTAATTCTCCGCAATTTATACCAACATCCTCCATCCATGTCCATCGACGCATTAGCAGACGTATCCCTGGATGATCCCAAATTGAATAAAATGTCCGATACGATGAATTTAGCTCACATAAACAACAAAATAACAACAAAGGCCTTCAAAATAAGTCCCAAAAAAGATCATTTTTCAGATCCTTTGATACCTTTTAAAAGCCCAGCAACTGCATCTATAAACATTATGCCATACCAAGATCCGGCTTCAGCTTCCAATAAAGATGTGAATTACAAAAGGACACTGAAGGAAGTCGAAGATTTAACCACTGTTAATAAAGATTTAATTAATGAATTAGAATTATTACAGCAAGAAATTAATCAAAAAAATCAACTACTTAATATGAAGTCTATTAAAATTGAAGAACTAATACATGAAAAAAATCAATTGGTAAATGAGATTAAAATTGAAAGGGAAAATAATGAAAATGATTTTAATTCATGGTTAGATTTGAAAACGAGTTTGGAACTTCAGATTCATAATTTACAAAATTTGCCAAATAATAACAGTAGTAGTAGTACTTTTTCAATTATAAATTCTGATGATGATGATCACTTTAATGAAATTCAATTATTTAAAAATGAAATTAATAAATTGAAGAAAAAAGTCAATGTACTTACAAAGGAAAATGAATTGGAAATTGAATCAAAAACTATGATTATGGATGAGTTAGAATTAATGAGAGCCAAATATTTAGAAATAGACAGTAAATATGGTCATTTGAAAATAGATTATGATGAATTAATTAATGAGTTATTAATCCTAAGGAATAATGACGACGATGATTTACCAATATTAATGAATAATTATAATCAAACCAATGGTTATAATAGTATTGAATCAAGTATAAGTGACCACGAACGCGTTGGAATTTATCATGATTATTACAGAGATGAAGATGATTATGAGGATGAAGAAAGCGAGGCTATGACACCAACGCTAGAATCATCAGTGAGAATGGAATTCCCACATTCAAATAGTTCTTATAATTCAAGACTTAGAGTTAAAAAGAAGAGAATAAATTCACAGAACTCCAATGATTCCAATTCGAGAATTGCTAGTCTAAGAAATAACAGTTTAAATAAAGCAATTAGAGAAGTTGAATTGAATAACCAAAAACAAAAGTATAAAAATGAAATGTTTAAAAATCAATTTGAAATTAATTCATTGAAATTACAAGTTGAAAAATTATTATCATATGTTGGATATCTATCACAGTTAAAGGATAAAGAACTAAAAGGTATAAGCATGTCAAGAAATTTTTCAAATCCAAGCAGTATTATTTCAAATAATGGACAACGTATCTCCAGTAACGATAGCAATAAAACAGAAACAATGTATGATAATATAGAATATTCAGATGCATATAATATTGAAACTGCAAGACAAAAATTGAAAACTGTCATGAAGAGTGTATCGGCAATGCAAATTAGGCCCAGTGATAATAGTACAAGAAGTACAAATAATTATACCAACAATAATAAAATAAATTCTAATACCGACACAAACACCAATATACCTATAACCGTTAAGAAGAATCATCATAAGCGTAACAACAACAATATTAATAATAGCATAAATCATAATGAGTTAGATTATGAGTTAGATCTTGATCTTGAATCAATTAACAATCTAACAAGTAATTCAATTGACTGTTCGACAGATTACAATCAAGGAGAGGTTGAATTACTACAATTTGGAAATTCAGAAGATTCATTTGAGGAGTTTGGAGATGATGAATTAGATGACGATGACGAACATTTATACAAGCAGTCATCACCAATCAAAAACTTTGTTGAATTTGAACCATTCGAAGATAATGATAATATTATTGAAAATAACCTTGGAAAAACATTATATGTCAACAATAAGAATTCATTTGCATCCAATTCATCGTTAAATGTCTCATATAAAATGAATTCAATCACTCCAATGAAGAAAAAGGGCAAGTTATTTAGTAGTGAACCAAGAACTCAACTAAAAAAGATTACACCATCAACATTAAACTTAAGAAAGAATTACACAAATGAAAAAGTTAATAGTGATGTTGGAATCAACAAAGCTGATATTAATTTTGACAATGCTAATAAAGCTGAAGGTGATAATAGTAATATTATAGTGGATAATTTTGACGATAATGACGATGTTGAGGCAGGTGATAATGATAATGATAACGATAATAATGATGTCTGTGATAATTACGATGATGACTTTTCAGACGATTTGAAGTTAATCAACGGAGTCGGTAATAATAAAATACCTTATAGGAATTTTGGATTTAACAGTAAAGAGGACATGTATCTCATTATTGAAGAAGGAGAAAGTGACTTCAATGATGATACTTTTTCATTAAATTTTTCCAGTTCGGATGAAAACGATGAAGACGGATACGAAGACGAGACATTTAATATTTCGAACCAAGAAATCGATATGTTTAAGATCTCGCTGAATCGATTCTCATGTCCAAAACATTCCATGTTTCAATGTTTCTGCCACCATCGTGAACTTGTGAACAGGAATTACTACCGGATTTTTTCCAGCCCAATATACACAATTCGTCGCAGATTAAGACGGCTCCAGAGACGCAAGATGCGGGCCGAACACGGTGGCATCAACGGCCAGAAATTGAAGCTGCGTTATCAGGACTACCATATAAGGGGCCCGCAGCCGCCGCTCTCGCAACAGAAACATGTTGCGACCGCGACAACGACCTTTGTGGCGACGTCCAAAAGCGCAAGCGACAGCGAAAAGGACAATGGCGAAGTGGACTAACGGCAAACAATCAACAATCGCCAGTTGGGCTGCAGGGCTGGAACGTGGAAATTCCATTCACCACTCACTTATGGTGTGATTTCCAAGGGAACAGATTCTAGGTACACGGTCGTTCGATTTACATGGACAAAGAAGTATAAGTACAAGTAGGTCTCCTTTCATAAAGTCTAATGTGTAGCTGCAAGCAGGTGTATATTGTATCGTATTTGTTCTCTGCATCTCTCACCCCACATTACCCCTCATGGCCTTGCACAACTACATTTACAGCAAGCACCAGGAAAACCTTTCTGTGGATCAAAAAATAGCCAGGGACCATGATCCTAGACCAGTAAGCGTTAAATTACTTAATCACGATGATGAGCATCATCAACACCACACCAACGAAAACAAGTATAATATTCATAACACGGGTAACGTTATAGTTAACCATGAAGATCATATGATTTCAATACATTCGCCTGCCTCTTCTGACGAAATCAAATTCACTTACGAAGAAGAACTAGCACAAGAGGGACTACTTGAAGAAGAAGAAGAAGATTCCAGTGATGGCGATTTACAACGTCTAAGAAATGAAAAGTTTCGTCAACAACAACAACAACAACAACAACAACATCATCATCATCATCATCATCACCACCGCCACCGCCATCCTGACCAAGATTTACGTATATATGGTCCTGATCATTTAAATCTCCAAATCAGTGATAGTTCAGAACAATCCTTGATTCATAATACCAATATAATAAATATAGACATAGACTTAGGAACGATGGAAAGAATATCGGCAATACCCACAGGATTAAACACAGAGACAAACTCAAGTTTACCAACTCCATCAAATAGCAAAACTAACGTAAATTTAAAAATGGAAAGGGCTCCATTTAAAGGTAAAAAATGGGTGATCGTTGATGGTAAAAAGAGGAAATTGAAAAGCAGATTTAATGCAAAGAAATTAAATCAAACTAATAATGATAGCAATAATAGCAGTAATAATAACGAATAGGTTTATCAATAGGTATCACTAATAACAAGGCTGGGTTTGTACTATAATTTTTATAATTCTTTTCTAATAGCTTATATAAATTCTTTATAAAAAAATACAAAAAAAAAGTTCAATATTAATGCTTGTACCTTAAAAGTAAGGATATTTCCGAGTCCCTCTTTTGGTTATTTTTTTTTACATATTGATTCAGGTTGATTGGGCCTTCTGTTTTATCGATAGCAATTCAAATTCGATCCTTCGTTTACAATCAAACGTCCTTCTTTAATACTAGACTCTAATGCTAAAAATACTCGGTAGCCGGTAAATACACGGGCGGCTTTTCAAATGTTTGTTGCTTTGGCAACTACCGAAAGTTTAAAACTGTCGATTCACCTGAGAAACTTGCTGAAAATTAAAAATTTAGGAGCTTTGAGTGAAAAATTCCTCAAAAAAACTGGGGAAAATTTCTTAAAAATTTCACAAAATTCATCGTGTGTGTGCGTATTATAACATATCAAAGATAAGTAACAATGTAAGATGTAATAGAGCTATGCAAAATAAGCAATCAAATTATAAAATACAAGAGTACACATTTTTTTTTCATTTTTTTTTTGTTTTTTATTCAGTGCATAACAAGCATTACCGTTATATTATTCAACAGTAGTTAAAATTAACAATTAAGTTACCATTAATTTTACCAGTGATTGGAATCTTAATATTCTCCTTGTTTCCAATGACATCGTTTAGTAAAATTTCACATTCTCCAAGATCTTCACCCTTACCCAAAAGTTTGTGAGATTTGAAATGGAAAATCATTTTCGTTTGTGAATCACATTTAAATGCCAAATTTTCATGCCATTTAATAAACCCTTCATCATCAACTTTAGACTTTCTGGTCTTATAAATGGTCTTTTCAGTCCCGTTACTTGATTTAATATGAACCTGAACATTGACTGCTTCATTAAGCACCTCACCATTACTATTTTCAAATTCTAAAATACTCAGACGTCCTGCAATTGCACTAGCACCAGAAAATGAATTGGACATAACACTAACTGCATCAATCGAGGTTCTAACACTGCCTGTTAATGATGCAATTCTTTTATGTTGTGGAGATGAACCACCACTAGCGTCACCATTAACTGAAATTTCAGGAGGCTTAGCAAATGAAAATGATTGCTTAGTTTTTAAACTTAAATCATCACCATTATTAGAGCTATTTTCTGGGGCATTTTTTTGTTTATTATTGATTCCATGATGGTGTCCTATAAATGGTGGTTTTAATTTGTTTAATCCACCAGCAATTCCCCCAACTGTACCTGTAGCCAGACCTCCTGCAGCTCCGACAGCACCGGTAGCCAGACCTCCTGCAGCTCCGACTGCACCGACTGCACCGGTAGCCAAACCTCCGACTGCACCGGTAGCCAGACCTCCCGCAGCACCAACTGCGCCCATTGCGAGACCACCGACCGTACCTACTGCTCCATAACCTGAAAATTGGCTGTCTTCAGATGATAGTAACAATGAAGTATTTGGTTTTAAATAACCTGGAGTGAATTTAAATTTTAACCTCATAGAACCTTGAGTAGTTAGATTATAGTCCTGTAAAACTTCATTTAAGCTTGGAAGTTCCTTCAAATTAATCAATACATCACCTAATGGATCATTACTACCAACCCTATCCCAATCCATTACTTTAAGTAATAATTTTTGTTTATTTTTTGATCTGATTGGAATTGTGAATGATTCATTAATTTCTGGATTAAGAGTTTTCTTGACAACTTGAGTTTTGAAAACTTCATTTTTATTTAAATAACCAATTACAAATGGATCTGAATATCCATTACTATCAGCTGATAATAAATTCTTACCTGATAAGACATCAATTTTCAATAATCCTGTGTCTTCTATGGTTTCAAAAATATTGTTAGAATCTTTTAACAATGGTACGAATTCGAAAACGAAACATAATTCATTGCCATCTAAATTAATATTAATTGGTTCATCAAAACCGTTTTTTAACAATTCAACGACACTATACGAATCTACTGATTCATATAAGACATCAGACTTGTAAACAGCATTAGCACTTTTAACAATTCTAAAATTCAAAATTGAATGTCTTAGATCCCTTATAAAAGAGCTACCAGAAGTTGAAGTTAAAGCACCATGTTTGGATCTTCTTGAAGTAAAATCAGGATATGAATGATCATCAATAAAAACTTGAACAAAGGCAGATTTTTCAACTAATTTACCTGCTATTAAATTGATTCCTAGAACACCACTGTTATATTTGGTTAAATCATTTAATGATAATATTACTTTATCTTTATTGAGATTTAATAGAGCATTTAAGCCTTCCTTATCTTCATTAACATCAACCCATTCATAATCATCTGGATGCTTCTTATAATCTTCCAAAAATTTAGCTTGTTCTTCCAATTCATCCATATCTTCGCTCTCATCATTATTCTTATTTTCATCTTGCTTTAACTTAATTTGTTCACATTCACAATGTGAAAAAATTGGTAATAATGGGTAATAAGTTAAAGTGTAACTGATGATTCCAACAAGTTTACCATTTCTGCTTAATTGTTTTTCAAAATTCATTGTTTTATTTTGATTTTCTCCATTTTCAAAATATTTTTTCAGATTGATAATTAAATCACCAATTAATCTATCATTCTTACGATTCTTAGAGAAATCAATACAATCAAATCTAATTTGTTGATTTTTGGATGAAATTGAGACAAAAAATTCTTCATCATATTCTGGGTTTAAAGAATCTTTAACTGTTGATGTAACACCCCTTACATGACCACCTGATGAAATTCTAATATATGGATCAATTGTATTTAAGCTATCCAAGTTTTGTAATTTTGAACAATTATTAATATTGATTTTAAAGATACCAATAGGTGGTACAAAGGAAACATCATCTTCATTATCATTTTCAGAAAGTGCACCTAAAGGTTTCCATACTGTTGACAGTTTTAAACCACCTTGATATTTGTTATCTGTAAATAATTTAACTTGACTGTTATCAATTGCTTCATTTTCTTTGTTTCCAGTTTCAGCAGAATCATCTAAAACTAAATCCAAAAGTCTTGATTCAAATTCACCAATGATGGTCTCACTAAATGATGAAATATCTTTAACTACAATTTTCAGAATTGAAATACTCTTATTATAAACTAAATGTTCAATCTGGAAATTAAATTCTGGATTATTATTACCTTTAAAAATTCTTGAAGTTTCAATTAATTTATTGTCAAGATAAACTTCAATGTATGTTGATAATTTACCAGTTAAAGATTTGGAAACATCTAAATCAAAAGCTGATAAAATATTTAAATTGATAATACCAGTTTCTGAATCTGGAGGGTTTGATTTGGTACCATTTGGTAACGTTTCGGATTTTAAAACTGGGAACCACTTTAAATCGTAAATAATTTTACCGACATTTTTATTATTTTTAATGAATTTAGTATCATTTAATTCTAATATTGGATCTTGTAATAAATCTTGCAATTCAAAAAATGCTTCACCAATTGATGAACTATTACCATCACTTAATAAATTGAATAATTCAAACTTTAATCTTGAATTCAAGTTAGTAATTAAAATTCTCTTAGTTTCGTTGAAAATTGGCGTAACCGTATTTGCTTTAATATCCGTTTGATATGCATTTGCAAAATCATTTTCCTTACCAAACTTAACGTATGGATTAATCATTTTTCTAGAAATATATTCAATACCTCTAATTCTTAATAATAAACAACCAGTTGCAGATTCAGCCTGTAAGAAATCAGAAGGTCTAACATCAATTGTATTAGGATAATACATTAAAGGTGCTAAATTAGAATTAATTAAACTTGTAACAAATGATGATAAACCTGGGATAACAGACATAACATCAATACCTAAAGTATTACCACCAACAGGTTTTAAGGCATAATCAATTTTTGGAGGTTCCAGAAAACAAACAGATATTAAATCAATATGAGGAAAAACATCACCTAATTTAATTTTAATTCTTAAATCACCAACAAAGGACATGTTTTCAACTAAAATTGGTAATGAAGCACCGACGAAACCCTTACCAATTTTAATACCTAATGCAATTTTTGGATCAATTTTATGCTTTAATTCATTTTGTGTCATATCACTTATATCATTTGGACTGAAATTAAGTTTCCAATCCATTTGATAAATATCATTACCTAATTTCGTACATGATTTAATTGAATCAATTTTTGGAGCTTTTGTACCAAGAGTGAATTCATCTAATGATAATTTCATAATTGGAGGAGGTGGAGCGACTTCACTTAAAACTGCATTTGTATTGGAAATAACTAAATCGGATAATGCAGGCATATAAATAACCCAAAACTTGGCAAGGAAATTATTTAACCAATCCATTGATTCCAAACTCTTTTCCAAATTTTCTTTTGATTGAATTCTTTCCATATCATCTCTTATATTAGTATTGAATCTTCTGAATTCGGATCTATATGATGCAAATGTGAAAATAGACACGAAAATAAAGGATAAAAATCCAAATCCATAATATGAGAAAACCCAAGATGCAAAACAACAGCATATAATCAGGGAACAATTCCAATATAAATCAGCATAATATTTTTCATAGATATAAGTTGTCAATTTGTTTGAATCGTCTTCTATTGATAAATCCTTAAGTTCTTCTGTTGATAATTCGGAATCGGCATCAACAAATGAACCAATTTTTCTCCATGGGAAAAAAATTGTATAACCTTCTGGAATAAGAAATTCATCATTATGAGAGTAGGTTGAAGTTGAAGATAAAGTTCTCTTCAATTCTCCACCATCTGGACCATAATCAAGTCTTTCCTTTGGTGAGATATTCAAATGTTCGTTGGAATCCTTGGTAGCAGGTTTATTGTTACCAATACCATTAGACTTAACTTTATTAGGGGCATTGGACCCATTGGATCCATTGACACCGCTGACGGTCACTCTAGGATATGCCATGTTGGACTCCTGATGTTTTTTGACCTGGGAAGTGGACATCGTTGATACAAAGACTTGGATGTTTGAAGGAAAGAAAGAAAGAAAGGTTAAAAAGCCATCGAAGAAAATGCAAAATACGGCAGACAATAAAAATAAAAACACGACCAGGTCCAAGAGACACCGAAATTAAAAAAAAAATTGGAAAAATTGGAAAAATTCAAAAAAATTCAAAAAAAAAACTGTAAATCACATTAAAACTTATACTTTTACACAACCGTCACATTACACATGGTTTAGTGAACGGGCCAATTGTTTCTGTTTTGCCACAATGGCCAGAATTTGTTCTGTTGGAACGTCTAGATGCGTGCAGAGATACACCGTGAAGTCACCGCCAACACGAGTCAAACTCTGGCAACAGTAAACTAATTGTAGTAGAAGACTATCCTTTGTAGCTTGTTCGGAGAGCAAGGGGAAGATGCCATTGATTATCTCACACAATTTAGTGATTAGGGATGATAGGAATGAATTGATCAATTGTGAATCATTTTCGAATATAGAGGTAAATATGATTATAGTTTGAAAGCAAAATTCACGGAATATTTCAATACATCTTTTCAGAAATTTTTCGTAAAGTTTTGATTGTCTTAATGGCAAGAGAGTATCAAACTCATCGATTATAAATTTATACCTCAGATGTAAAAATAAAGATTTTAGTTGACTTTGATTCTTATTGTCATTTAATGTTTTTTTCAAATATGATAATATTTTAATTATTGAAGATTGTTTTAAATTTGTTTCTAATAATCCTGATAATTTTAAAATCATATCATTGACTTCAAAATTGATATTATTTTCAATTTGTGTTATCAATTTTATATTATTATACCTTATTTTTAATCTTTTAGATAAGGATGAAATTTCAATACATTCTGAATATTGGCTTAATTTAATTAAAGAATGGATTATTGATGGTAGTTCTAAAATTTCAATAACATTTTGCAAGTTTTGTAATATTAATGACAATTCATTGTTCACGGAAATTGATGTTGAAATGGAATTGATATTTAAATGATTGTTTAAGAGTAAAATTTCGGATTTCCAAGTGTTTATAAAAGTTGAATTAATTAATGATTTGGATAATGTTATAAGATGATCGAAATTTTCAAAGGAATCTGTCATGATTGAGTTATTATTAAGAATAATTGATAAGTTTGAATCTTTTGAGTTTTTCGTATTTTTAGAGTCTCCTTTTATTAATGTCTTGATGGTTTGATCATCTATAATCATTGAAGCATTTGAAAATTCGGCAATTTGTTCAGAAATACCAATAGATTGATTAGGAAGATTATAATGATTATCATCAGGCATGATGGAAGTGTCTAATAATGATTCGATATTATCAGAATTTAATAATTCATCAAGATAGTTCAATGCCGTATGTTTCCATTCTTGGGATTCCAATAACTCCACAGATTCTTGCGGGAGATGACTAGACAATGTATCTAGTAAAAGCTGAGTATTCGACATGTTTGTTTAATGTATAAACAAACAAACATCTGTTAAGTTTGATTGATGTATATATATATATACAAGAAAAGGAGTCTGTCGACTCCAAAAAAGATGCTCGAAACTTGATTTTTACAAAAGTGGCTGCTTCTTTTTCCAGGTTTTACAACCTTTTCTGTGTCGTTCTTCCTTTGAATAAAGCACCAGGATACACCATGGAGGGTCTCTTTTTTAACGTGGATGCGGGATACATTGAAGGTGTTGTTAGAGGATATAAGAATTCACTTTTAACATCATCACAATATATTAATTTAACACAATGTGATAATTTAGAAGATCTTAAATTACAATTATCATCAACCGATTACGGGAATTTCCTTGGAGATATTACTGAAACATTATCCACCTCAATTATTGAAAAGAAATTAAATAAGAAATTAATTGAAGATTTTAATTATATTAGATCACAAGCAACTGATCCATTATCTAAATTTTTAGAATTTATAACATATAGTTATATGATTGATAATATTTTATTAATTATTACAGGTACAATTCATAATAGGGATAAAGGAGAAATTCTGAAGAAATGCAATCCATTAGGTTGGTTTGATACATTACCAACATTATCAATTACAACAGATTTAACCACATTATATGAAACGGTTTTAATTGATACACCATTAGCAAAATATTTCCATAATTGTTTAACAATTAATGATTTAGATGATTTAAATATTGAAATTATTAGAAATATTTTATATAAAGAATATTTACAAGATTTTTCCAAATTTTGTCAAGAGGAATTACCAAATCCAACTAATGAAATTATGTTAAGATTATTAAATTTTGAAGCTGATAAACGAACCATTAATATTGTGCTTAATTCATTGGATACCGATCTATCAATTGATGATAAACTGAAGATGTTACCATCGATTGGATTATTAACATCAAATGATTCAATTAAATATCAATTGGCATCATTGAATGATTTAGAAAATTTAAAAATTTTAATAACTTCGATTGGACCATACAAGGATTTTTTCAACTCATCATCAACATCCGGTAGTAAGTCGTTAGAAGATTATTTTTATGAATATGAAATGTACATTAACAAGGATGCATTTACACAACAATTCACATATTCTACGATTTGGGCATTTATTAAATCCAAAGAACAAGAAATCAGAAACATCACATGGATTTCCGAATGTATTGCACAGAATCAAAAGGATAAGATTAACAATTACATTTCTGTTTATTAATTAACCAAGCTGTGAGACTGATGGATTTATTTATTTATGTAGCAAGTTTCATCTAGTGAATATATATATACTATTATATAACAGTAAAATTGCGTAAGCGAATCAAGATCGAAATTTGAATTTGAGAAAGTTGGAAATTTGCAAATTTGAAAATGAGCGATTTCATACTTTAGGATATTATGCAACAGGTGTTGTATTGCTTTGTCAACTTCCTTCTCTTTGGACAATTCAATTCCACCACACACGCACACACATACACAGCATGGACCAGCTCGGCAAAAGCATCAACAACCTCTCCCTTTGGGAAGTCAAATCGTACGTCCGTAAGGCGCAGAATGCGGTTTTGAATCTTTCCGACATTGAAGCCAAGGTGAGAGAAGCAACAAACAACGAACCATGGGGTGCATCAACCACGCTCATGGCGGAAATCGCTAGAGGCACGTTCAATTACAGAGACAGAGAAGAAATTTGCAACATGATATTCAGAAGATTCACGGAAAAATCGGCTAATGAATGGAGACAAATCTACAAGTCATTACAATTAATGGAATACTTGGTTAAAAACGGTAGTGAAAGATTTGTTGACGATGCAAGAGCCAACGTCAGTTTGGTTTCGATGTTGAAATCATTCCATTACATTGACTCCAAAGGTGTTGATCAAGGTATTAATATTAGAAATAGAGCCAAAGAATTAACCAATCTGTTGAACGATGAAGTCAAAATTAGACAAGAACGTAAAAAGGCTAAGGAGAATTCCAAGAAGTTTGATGCCATTTCCTCCGTCAGTGCAGGTTCCAGAAATTTGAGAAACGCAACCAGCAGCATCAACAATGACGGATACGAGAATAGGATTTTCGGAGATGGTGGCGTCTATGGACAAAGATTTGAAGAAAACAGAAGTACCGTGAGCTCACCACACGAGTTTGAAGAATACGATGAAGACGCTGGACACAGTAGTAATCATCATCCCAATAATACGAATAACAACAGCACTTACAATAGCCGTAGAAGTAGCAAGCCAACAGTTGAAACCAATAAAGTCAATGTTAACGGTAATGGCAACAGTAGCACTGCAGATTATGTGGACTTGTTTGATATTGGTGAGACAAAGAAACCAGCACCAGTTGGTGGCGATATCAATAACGAAGATTTTGATGATGACGACGACGACTTCAACGACTTCCAGAGTGCCACCGTCACGGCTGCTCCATCAAACAATCTGGCCAACTTGTTGACCTCGTCGTACGGTGTCTCCACGGCTGCCACTACAAAGACGTACACCGGTGCTGCTGCTACCCCGGCAGCGGCCATCAACCAGCCAAAACCAGTGGACGATCTGTTCGGTTCCCTCTTGATGTCTGCCAAACAAACCTCCACTCCAACCCCAGCACCAACACCAGCGGCACGCCAACAACAACAACAACAACACGTCGCCTACCCACCGCCAGCCCCACGCCAACAGGCCTCCGGCGAAGTCAACCTCTTGGACCTGTAGACCCTGTGTAATCAATCCTCTTCTATCCTCTTGGAACATGAAAAACCCGCTCGCTGCCCAAACAGGAAACAAAAGTGGCCATTTCTTCTTCTACGAGCTGTACACCACTCTGTTCTCCTCTCCTCTCCTCTCCTCTCCTCTCCTCTGCTCTGCTCTGCTCCTCTACCCAATGATCTACTCTCTCTCCGTCTACAACGCCCACACCGAGTGTGTGCTCCACAGAGACTATACGGCCCAGCCCGACGCCTCGCCGCCGCCGCTTCTCTACGGGCTGCTCCACTCGCTGCGCAGTGTCTCTGCACAGCTGGCACAACCACAACAGCAGCCAGCCACCAACCCCCTCTCGTCGTCCAACCAGTTGGCGTCGCCCAACAGAGTGCTGTCCCTGCAGACACTCCACTACGCTCTGCATCTGCACGACACGCTGTCGGGCCTCAAGTTCGCCCTGTGCACCGACCCGTCGTTCCCGCAGGACGCCGCCGTTGGACTGCTCCGCCAGCTGCAGAAGTGGTACGTGACCCGTCTGTGTGCCAATCCGATGGCTGCAGGTCCTACCACCACTAATACTACTACCAGTACTGCTACCACGGACACCCCCCTCGTGGACAACCCTGTGCTGCTGAAGGAGATCGACGCCCTGCTGTCGGCGGCCAAACCGCCCCCCGCCGCCCATGCCGCCAGCCCGCCCCTGTGAATTGTGCGAATTGGCGTTTGCGCGTTTTTCGCCCCCCGCCCTCTCTCTTAACCGACGCCTGGTACTGTCCATTGTTTCTCGTGCTTGGCTGGCGCAGACAAAGACCTGTCCTAATCTCTCTGTGTTGTGTTGTGTTGTGTTGTGTACGTCCCGCAGCAGCAGGTGGCGCCGCTGCTTTCTTTCTTTTCTACCGCCACCCTAACCATCCACGGCTGTTATAATACATGATACCCCGTTTTCTTCACTTTATTCCGCCCTCCCCGCCCGCTTCGTTTCAGTTCTCCAGTTGCAACCTTTGCCTGCTTGCTTCTTCGTCAAGCCTGCACCGATCCCATCTGACTTGACTTGACTTGACTTGACTTGACCTCATCTGACCTGATCTAATCTGGTCCGATTTGATCTGCCCTTTCCACTTTCCATTTCTTTGTCTCTTGTGTTATTTTCGTTCGTCGATTGTCCATTCCACCGAATTATCATATCCACGGTATTGTCTCCTGTTCTATTGCCTTTCTACCCGGGTCTATCTTTGTTATATTCTCAAATACACCATCTCCATCATACACATGCATCCAACCACCCCACTTCGATCTCCATCTCCGAAATCTAGAAAACGAAGAAGATCGAGTTCGTCAAATGACAATCCCAATACCAATACCAATACCAATACCAATACCAACACCAACACCAATACCATTACTAACAGCAACGATGAAAATGATGACCTGCTTATAGAGAAAAATATCTTGCCGCCTGAAGTTCTATACAGATTGAAAGATTTCTCCTTGTTTAAAGATGCTCCAAACTCTTTCTTTATACAGCTATCCAAAATCCTCAAATTGGTTCAATATAGACCCCAAGAATATATCGTCAAATATGGTGAATGTTCCAAATCCATGTATTGGATTTTGCGTGGTACCGTTAGAGTCACGTCAACTGATGGTGAAGCCGCCTATGCTGAACTTGCAGCCGGCTCATTTTTTGGAGAGATCGGTATTCTGTTTAACAGACCAAGAACGGCAACCGTTGTTGCAAGAACGAAAGTTTTACTAGGTGTTTTAACAAAGGATAATTTAAACATAGTCTTATCAAATTACCCAAATATTAAACGAATTATAACTCATGAAGCCCAACAACGTTTGTCAATGCAAGAAAAGAGGAAAAGTTTGGTAAAAATGTCACTACCAGCAATTAGTAGGAAAGTTTCAATAACTAATATGCCAAACGATGATTCCAGTGTTAATATTTCCACAACTACTTCTAATTCTATTAATGATCCACATCTAATCAATAGTTCTTTGGTTGCCAATCATAATGACATTGTCCCCGGTCCTTCATTACCACCTGTATCTGTATCTGTACCTTCCTTTTTAAACGTTTCTTCAAATTCAAAAATTTCAATTGCAAATGATGATGACATGAAATTCTCAAATATCGATACAATTGACCACTCCATTTCAATTCGTGAATTCTTATATAATTTACCAATTTTTTCAACATTACCTGATAGTATCATTCATGATATTGCATTATCTATTGAACTGGTCCATTATAGACCAATGAATTATATTTTCAAAGAAGGAGATTTGGGTAGAGATATTTATTTTATTGTCTTTGGAGAAATCGAAGTTATAAAAAATTTTAAAACAATTGCAAGATTATATCCAAAAATGTATTTTGGTGAATTTTCCTTCTTATCCAAATTAAAGAATAATGTTGAAGCTACAAGATCGGCTGATATTAGAACAATCACTGATTGTGAAATTTTAATTATTAAAGCGGAAACTCTAGATTTGATATGTGAAAAGTATCCTGACATTTTCCACAAGTTTAAAAAAACTGCATCTGAAAGAGAATCTTGTAATCTATTAGAAACTGAAGATTCATCCTTCTCATCACGACCCTCTTCATCACCATCGTCTTCATCACCATCATCTAAAATTGCAGATGCGGATCCACTTTCAATGTCTTCAGCATCCAATACCCCACTAGAGCCTACAACGCCTACAGCAACAGCACCATTATTTTTCAAAAACGTCAACTTCAATCCAAAGGCTACTACTAATCCTAACGACAAGCCTGTAAGCACTTATGATAGTTCAAATAATTACAACAATCAACATGAACTACCTAGTGATATAAACCCATTACCAATGGACCCAACGATCCCCATAGTACAAATGGATAAATCTCATTCATTTAATAAAACAAGAGAAATTCACTCAAGTTCTATGTTTAAATCATTTTCATTTGGTAATGAACGTAATAATAATGACGCTTTATTTACTTCAGTTTCTTCAAATCCTAAATATGGTTCAATTCAAAAATTTTCAAATTATCAGAAATTAAACTTTACCTATTTACCATTAGAATTTAGACGTCGATTATCAGAAGTTAATAATAATAGAAGAAGAAGATCTTCAATTTTAAATGTTGGACCATTCCCTGATTCGATTTTCTTAAAAATTTTCCAAATGTTAAATTTAAAAACTTTAATTAAATGTTCAGAAGTTTGCATTAGATGGAAGCAAATAATTTATTTGTCAAACAGTTTATTGAAAAGTTTAGATTTGAAATCTTATTGTAAAGAAATAGATGATAGTATTCTACTTTCAATTACCAAAATAGTTGGTTCAAGACCTGAATTTATTGATCTTTCAAATTGTTATCATATAACAGATGAAGGATTCTCACATTTAATTAATGAAATTAGTATTAGAGGTAATATTAAACGATTAATTATGAAAAATAATTGGAATTTAAGTGCAATGGCAATCATCGATTTAAGTTTATCATGTAGGGCATTAATGGAATTAGATTTAAGTAATTGTCGAAAAATTAGAGATGATGTCATAATTAGATTAATTGGTTTTCAAGATGATTATTCATTTGGTTGTCATCAATTGAAAATTTTAAATTTAGGTTATTGTAAATATTTAACTGATAAATCAATGCAACATATAATTCAAAATTCAAATTTGAGGTTAGAAAGTTTGGATTTAACAAGATGTACAACCATTACAGATTTAGGATTCTGTTCATTAAATAATTATAAATTAATTAAATTGAAAAAATTAATTTTAAGAGATTGTACTTTCTTAAGTGATAGAGCAATTGAATTAATTTCCCACTCTTGTGTTAATTTGGAACTCTTAGATTTAACATTTTGTTGTATGCTAACTGACAAATCATTAGAATTTTTAAGTTTGGGTTGTAAGAAATTAATTACTTTAAATTTGTCATTTTGTGGTTCTGCAGTTAGTGACTATTCAATAATTAACTTGAAAAATTTAAAAAATCTACAATTTTTAGCACTTAAAGGCTGTATTAGAATCACAAGGGAAGGTGTTGATATGATATTAACCAAATGTCTAAATTTACTTGAATTAAATATTTTACAATGTTCAAGAATTAATTATTATAGGGGTGTATTGGTTTCAAAATTTAATAAATTAAGTGGTTTAAATTATTGTTGTTTGAAAATCAAACCACATGGTAGGATAGTTAAAGTTATGGTTTAAAGTTAAAAAAAAGCTAGATCTGTATAAATAGAACATATATGTACGTATATACACATATGAATAATAATGCACACGTTAATTAATTAATTATTTATTCTTCTCCTTCGCAACTTGTGCCAGTTGTTCCTTCATGATTTTCCTCTTCATCATAGTTGCAAAGAACATAATACAGAATGGTAACAGTATATTATTAAGTACAATCCAAGCAACTAAAACACCAATGCATCTACCTAACGATTCCCTTGATGTATTAAACAATGCCATTTTCATCAATTCATATGCATTTTTGATAGGCATTGCATAAGTAAATCTGTAAAATTCTGGACATAAAGGAATAGGTGCAAAAGTTGCCGATATATTAAGAATAACGAAGAACAACATCCAAAAACCCATTAATGGTGGGAAAACTGCAAATAAAATCAATGCAACGTTGTTATTTGCACCACCGACTGCAGACATACACAAATATGAAAACATCCACATTACTCCAAATCCACCTGACCATGCATTATTCATTTCAATTTGGAATGCTCTGTTTAAACATGTGAATGCTAATGAAATTAACAAAAATGTTAATTGACAAGTTAAAGCTTGGAACATTATATAGTGTGCTGGAAGCACCCTTTTAGCAACCATACCATTTAATTCAGTAAGCCACATCACTTGGAAAAACGTTATAATAATAATGTAAATTAAACCGATTTGTAATGGACCGTTGGTGACTGGAGTAACAGGTATCATATCATGATATTGGATGATTGGATATGTTGTTAATAAATTGGTGTTCTGTAAGTCACCAAATTGAGATGTGGTTAAATTAGATAAGATTTCAGGATATGAAACAGATTGTAAATTCGATTGGAAATATGTTGCAAATTTATAAATTGTCGGCACTATGAGTCCGCTCATTGTATTTGGATCTCTACCTGTTTCCCATGTTGCATGCACAAAATTGTTAGGTGATGATATATTAACTGCATTTTCAAATGAATCTATCAAAATTTGTGAAACGTTGTTTTGTGTAACATAAATAGCAGCCCAATATTTTTGGTCGTGTATTAAACTTTGAACACTTGTCTCATTTAAATTTGACCTGAATACCCAAGTTGCGGATACTGACATTTCCGGATTTAAGGTTGACAATTGCAATGCTTTAGAAATTGGTAAATTGATATCATCTTCAACACCAACTAATATTTTCAAATTGATTAATCTATCTTGTCGATTATACATTGACCCCCAATAAATTGACCACACGGATAAAATGAAGACCCAAAAACATAAAATAACTATAGAATATTTTTTCACAATTGTGAATCTTAGATCTTTATTCTCTGGTGCAAAAAATCCGAATTTCGGTGGTAATTTAGGCAATTCTTTACCCTCTTCAAGCAATTTTGCATCTTTATACGCTCTTTCAACAGCCTCACCATTCAACACACTATTTTCCGTATACTGCGAGACGGTACGCATCAAACTATTTATTGAATTTTCATTGTAATCCTTATTGACATCATCATCACAGCCATTCATGGTATGTTTGCCTGGATTGTATGGATCTATTTTATCACTTTCTAAAATACTTGATTCATTACTCATGTTGAGAATGATTTGTATATTAATAGACTAAGCATCTACACTTAAAAAGAAAGACTAGAAAAAAAATGTTCGGGTTGGATGTACGAAGTATTTAAATAATAATACAGCTTACAAATAATTATTTTCGAGTTGGAAGAAAAACCCTTAAAACCGGAAATAAACACCGACGGTAATTAAAAAAGAAAAAAGGAAAAATCGCAATTATTGTTCAATAACCACCCCTACTACGAAAGGTGCCCCTACACACGCTATCTCACCTAGCTTGTCGGATCCTCCATAGGTGTTTGGGTGTATCCTGCTGCTGCCTTCCACATTGCAAACATTTCCGATCAACAACTATTGGCCTTCCCAAGTAAATTCCGTCACGGAAAATTTTCTTTCCATGTCCTGCCCCAGCGGTCCAGATTACCCAAAGCAGCAGTATCTCCGCACGATTTTCGCGAGTAACCCCATTTTTTTGTTATTTCTTAGTTTTTTTTAGTTTTTTTCCTAGTTCCTTATTTCTTGTTTTAACCAGCCAGTTCCATCATGAATTTTTATTTTCACAATTTCCTATTTTAGATAACACATGATTCGGTTAACCCCCAAGACCCCTGGCTGGACAACCTCCGGTATGCAAGCTTCACAACCTGTTGATACCCACATTGATGGTAGTGATGTGTCAGATACCCGATCTGCAGAAATGTCACTATCAGCCACTGTCAACTCCAACCCTCCCCTTATCAGCCCTTCAAATCGTAAAAATAAAACTAGTAGTACAACCAAATCTGATGACTATGATACAGATGACGAAAACAACTCGGAAGACTATGAGAGTGATGCAGAAGAGGAAGATAATGAAGAAGATGAAGAAGATGGTGATGGACAGGGTGATGATTCTGATAACAAAAGCATTAAAACAAAACCCATTCCAACTTATCCAAATGAAAAAACAACTAAACGTAGAATGATTGCTTGTAAACGTTGTCATTCCCTAAAGGTTAAATGTGTCCCCGTTGATCCTTCAATTGAATACGGGAACTGTAAAAGATGTGCTAAAAAGAAAATTCAATGTGAATACAAAATTATTAATAGATCTAAAAAATCTTTACCATTATCAAAATCAATGAAGTTGAAATTGAAAAATGACGAAATTAGAGTATTAAAGGAGGAATTACTTAAAAAGGATAAATTAATTAAATTGTTGAGAGGTTTTACTGATGATGAAGAAGAAGCAATGTCAGTCCAAATGTCTCCACAAGATAGATTAAGAATTTATAGTCAAGAAATTGAAGAATTAGAAAATATGTCAAAGGATCCAGTTAATTCATCAAATGCTAATGAATCTTCTGATAAAAATAGCGCTCAATTTATTATCAATTGTGAAAGAAGAGTTCAAATTGCTGAAGCTCAAGTGCCTTCATTAGATATAATGGGCAATAATTTATTATCATATGCAGAGTGTTCAAAATTATTGAACATTTTTTTAACTAAAATTTATCCAAAATTCCCTTTTGTTGAATTACCGAAAAATTTAAGTTTAGACCACTTAAGAGAAAATGAACCACTTCTGTTTATTATAATGATATATATTGCAACAATTGCAGATAATGAACCTTCTACAATATCCGTTGAATCTCAACTACAATTAGAATGTCTAATTTCAAAATCCATTTCTTTGGAAATCTTATTAATTGGTAATAAGAATTTCCAACTATTGAAAAATACTTTAATTTATAGTTTTTGGTATATTCCCCCAGAATTTTTCCATCATAGAAGATATCATATGTTTGCATCATTATGTGTTTCAATGGCACATGATTTGGGTATCAATGGTAGACCCTATTTTTTCTACAATAAAGAAGATGGATCTGTGAAAAAGGCACCAATTTTAAATGATGACAAATTAGAATTGAAATCTTTAGTTTTGGTTGTTTATTCACTTTATATGTCAATTTCTTTATTTTTGAAAAGAATTATTTTCTTACAATGGTCGGATTTTTTGGAAAACAATTGTGTTATTTTGGAAAATTCAAATTTAAGACAGTATAAATTAATTGTAATGTATGCAAGAACAAATCATTTAATGGAATTAATTCATAATAATATTCATAAAACTTCGGAACAAATTACCGTTGTTGAATTATCCAGTAAAAAATATAAATTACAGATATCAGATTATTTAAATGACCTAAACAATTTAAAGCAAAAACTTTCAATGAATTTCCAAGAAATTTCATCGGATTACAATGCTTTAATGGCTTATGTTTATTCTGTTCAAGCTTATTTGTATGAACCTGCAATTCAAACATTAATTAAATCAAAGGAAAATATTACAGAAGAATATAAGGATGTCTTCTTTCTAACTTTAAGTCAAATTTGTGATTCTTGTTTATTATCCCTAAAATATTTTAATAAATTGTCACTTGATGAAATTTCCGTTAATCCATTGTTTCATACATCGAGAATTTTATATACATCTGGTATGTTATTAAGAATAAGACATTTAAGTTTAACCATTCCAAAAGATAAAAAGGCAAGTATATTTACTGAAGAATGTATTTCAACAATTAAAACGTTATGTGATAAAATTGATGAAGCTCCAAAAATTTATCCTAAAAATCATTTTATTAAAAAAATAAGAATAGTTTTGGGTTTATTCATTCATACGTGTTTATCACAATGGTACATTTCTTATAAAGGATTATTCAATGAAATCAAAAAACATACTCCACTATTTGTTGATCCAATGTCCCCAGATGAAAATTTGAAGCGTCGGAAATTGAATAACAATCCAACTGGTAATCATCCAATTAATACAACTGGAATATTACCTAGTTCAAATAATGATTCATTACCAGTAGACAATAATAACTCTAAGATTAACTCAAAACAATTTACAAATCCTTCAATCCAAACACCAATAATACAAACAGGAACCCCGTCATATCCATTAATGCAATCACCTCCAACGCCAATATTACAAGTTGGTAATATGTCTCCAAATAGTAATATCCATAGTGATAATAGTGCTAATACTAATAATGGCTATAATAACTATTCACCAATGGTTAGGTTCTCACCATCTACTATGGGTAATAACATGAACAATGTTTTATTAAGGAAGGATAGCTTAAGTACAAGGTTCCCAATAAATAATAATATCCCCAATGTTACTAACACTATTCCTAATAATAGTCAAGTAAATCCAACAGGCCAACAACATTTGGAGTTACCGACTATTAATCTTCAAAACCAACCTACAAATAATGATACAAATAATTGGGAGTTTCAATATAGAGCATTTAATGATGAATTTTGGAGTGATTTGTTTTTCGGTGATGGTGAAGGCGATTTAAATATACTTGATCCAAATATTACAAATAGAATGGATTCTGCAGCATATTTATTTAATCCTGCAGAATCCATATACCAACGTAATAATAATAACAATGAACCAATTGATCCAAACACAAATATCAATACCAGTAATACTCCAAATATCAATAATACTCCAAATATCAATAATACTCCAAATATCAATAAGTCTATATAGTTCGCCTATAAAACACAGTAATATTAATTAAATAAAATAAGAATAATTTCCTAATTGGGAATTTCTACATGTTGTTTTGGTCTGTTAATTTTTGTGCGTCAATTTTTTCAGAGGTGACTGTTTTTCACATTGAATGATATAGTGAGGTGCGCGGGGTACTAAGAATGTCTAAAAAATATCCAGAATCACACCCTCGCACCGCCAACAGTAAACGCACAATCTCTCTCACAGTTTGCGTGGCCTAGCGAGGATTGAGTGGTAATCTTTTCGTCTTTGTCAATGTGTGTAGTTAATTGAAGAATATTGGCAATATTTACAAAATCTAAAAACCAACTCCAACAAGTATACAAAATGGTTGCTGTATGTACATAATGAACTCTTGAAAAATGCTTCAGTTTGAAAATATATGATTTAAATGATATTTAAAAGTGATTTATTAGATATTTATGAAAAGTATGAAATTTAACAGGATTGAAAAATTCCAATATATGTTTGAAATGTTAAGTTAGTTTCCTCCAAATTGTACCAGCTATATTCTAAAATACAACAGTTTAAGGCATTTATGAGATATGTAATAAATTGCTGTTATATGTGATTTACTGTTGTCATTTTTCATGGCAAAATAAACAAATTATTTGATATATGAACTAAATACACTGCAAATAATTTTACGTTAAATTATCAAATGAGTTTATATTATTCTCCAACATAAGTATATAATGAAAAAAGAAGAATATCCAGATTATAAATATTACATTTTTTCAATTCAACTGTTCGGCTCAAGTTATTCAAATCAAATTATTTAAACTGAATTCTTTTTTCAAAAATTGTGATATATCACAATTATATCAAGCAAATAAAAAACAAAATACTAACATTATTATTTTTATTTTTAAATATTTTTTTATTATTGCAGGAAGCAGTTGCTAAGAAAACTAGAAAGACCGCTAGACCACAACAATTAAGATCAAGCTTGGTCCCAGGTACCGTCTTAATCTTATTAGCTGGTAGATTCAGAGGTAAGAGAGTTGTTTACTTAAAGCACTTAGAAGACAACACTTTATTAGTTTCTGGTCCATTCAAGGTTAACGGTGTTCCATTAAGAAGAGTTAATGCAAGATACGTCATTGCTACTTCTACCAAGGTTGATGTTGCTTCATTAGATTTAGCTAAATTCAACGTTGCTTACTTTGCTAGAGAAAAGACCAACAAGAAGTCCAAGTCTGAAAAAGATTTCTTCGGTGAAGGTGCAGCAAAGAAGGAAATTAAGTCTGAAAGAGTTGAAGACCAAAAGGTTATTGACAAGGCTTTAATCTCTGAAATCAAGAAGACTCCATTATTAAAGCAATACTTAGCTTCATCCTTCTCATTAAAGTCTGGTGACAAGCCACATGCTATGGTTTTCTAAACAATTTGGTTATGATTTTTTACCCTATATAATTTAATAAGCATATAAAAAAAATTAATACAAATAAATATTAGATATTTCCGTAATTAATATCATCTTCTAAGATATCTAAAAGCAATATTGTGAATTGAATACCACCATTCAACAGATTGTTCCTTATCCGTGAGAAATTATCATTATTGTAATTGTTCAGAAAACATTTACCTAAAATACTGTTGCAATTTTCACATTTACTATTAACATCTGATCTTAAGTTCGTTACTATCTTTTCTGGTGTACTAAACACACTTTCCATTCAAAAACATGCCAATTGGTATTCCTAACTATAATGAATAAAAATAATAGTAATATAAATGTGATTAGTTGGAATTGCATAACGTTTAATCAAAAATTTCGGTAATGAATTTTACGTAAATCCAAAAAATGATTAAGAACAATTACTTTTGGCCATACTTACTAATCTTCACTCATGCTTATATATCTGGATTATTATCTTACCCATTGTAGTTAAATGAAATGGCTGGTATATCAGCATGTTTTGTGACCTGTCACGTGTAACGCCTTTCTTGATTTTTTTATTTTTAAGCTTATTTTTTATTTCTCACTTAGAATTTTTTCTAATAAATTTTCATTAAAAAAATTTTTTTGATGCCTTTTTTACTTAAACCCCCTTTCCTCCTTTCATTTAACCCAAAGAATTGGTCATATAATCAATTGTCAATATAATAAATAAAATAATTTGATTCAAAATGTCTGCATTATTACCTCTTGCATCTTATAACTTGGAATTAAAGCCATTTACTCCACAACCATGTCAACCAGAAGATTTTCCAATCACTGTCAGAATTACCCTTGCCTCAATTGATCCTGAAGCTGTTGACGAAAAGAAAGAACCATCAACTTTAAGAATCTTAAAAAAATCTGCTATTTTTGCTGATGACGGTTCAGATGATGAAGATTCAGATTGTTGTAATCATGATGAAGAAGAAGAAGAAGAAGAAGCTGATAATGAAGTTGAAGAAAAGAAATCAAAGAAGGATGCAGCTGAAGACGAAGATGACGAAATGGATTCTGAAGTTGATGATGATGATGATGATGAAATTGAAGATGATGAAGCAATTGAAGAACATGTTATCTGTACCCTTTCCCCAACTACTCAATTTCAACAATCATTAGATTTAACTATTTTACCTGATGAAGAAGTTTTCTTTGTCGTTACTGGTTCATACACCATCCATTTAACTGGTAATTATGTCGAACATCCAAACGATGATAGTGAAGATGATTACGTTTATGGTGATGATGAAGATGATGATGATGATGACAGTGATGAATACGACTTAACCCCAGATGAAGATGAAATCATTGATGAAATAGATTATGATTTAGATGAATTAGACAATGTTGAAGATATTGAAGGAAAAATCGAAGAATTACTTGAACAAGATGAAAAGAGCTCAAAAAAGAGAGATGCTGAAGCTGAAGAACCAAAAGAAACTAAAAAATCAAAGAAAGCAAAGAAAGAGGTTAAATTCAACAAAGAATTAGAACAAGGTCCAACTGGTCCGGCTGCTGAAAAGAAAGAAGGAAAGAAGGAGGCAAAGAAGGAAGAAAAGAAGGAATCTAAAAAAGAAGAAAAGAAGAAAGAAGTTAAGAAGGAAGAAAAGAAGAAACCAGCTGTTAAGACTTTACCAGGTGGTGTTATTATTGAAGATAAAACCGTTGGTACTGGTCCAGTTTGTAAAAAGGGTCAAAAAGTTGGTGTCAGATACATTGGCAAATTAAAGAATGGTAAAGTTTTTGATAAGAATACTTCAGGTAAGCCATTCCACTTCGGTCTTGGTAAAGGTGAAGTTATTAAAGGTTGGGATGTCGGCGTTGCAGGTATGGCAGTTGGTGGTGAAAGAAGAATTGTTATCCCAGCTCCAATGGCTTATGGTTCTCAAAAACTTCCAGGTATTCCAGCAAACTCTGAATTAACTTTTGATGTTAAGTTAATCTCTATGAAATAGGAACGTTAAAATTATCTTCTAATTTAATCAATACTTTATAAAAAAAATGATTAAACTTTAATATATATTTAAAAATAGGTCTAATATACATACAATTATCTAAGCTGGTTTCCAGAGTACCTAAGCTGGTTTCCAGACATTATAATCCTTAATGTTTTTTTTGATAAGTGAAGTATCATGTTTATTTATTCCTCTATCAACGATACTAAAAATAAAATCTTTTGGATAATCATGTTTATCGATCAAATGTAACCTTCTTTTTTTATGATCTCTAAAAAATTTATCGCAATTTTCGACAAAACAACCAAAAACACGTTCACCTCTCTGTAACTTAATTTTCATAAATGGATCATGATTTTCAGAGATATGTAAATCCAACAATTTGGATGTCGGGAAATTTTTCTTACATTCAGAACAATTATTTGTATGAGTTGAAATGTAATGTGATTCATAAGATTTCAAAGTTTCAAAAGTTTGTGGATTCGTTGAACAAAACGGTGGCAAATTACAAACAGTCGATGTATCGACTTTTCCTTTTGCTTTAGATTTTGATTTTGATTTAGTGTTTGGTTTTGATTTAGTGTTTGGTTTAATTAATAGCTGTATTTCATCAACCGATTGATTCGATATCACATTCTGAGTATTTTTTTCACTTTGGTTTATTATTTCTACATTTTTTTGACCAGGCTCGTCATCAGATTCTCTCCTTCGTTTTAGTGACATAATCAGTATATTATTTATTGCTTTACTTTTAGTTTATGAAAGAAACTTTCTAGGACACCAAATCTAAAGTGCGTAAAAATTTTAACATGAATTTGACTTTTTTAGATCCAATGACAACCTTGTTCATTAAAAAAATCGCCAAAAAATGGATGTGGGCAAGAAGCGTATGAATGCTTTTCTAACACCGTTGCCAGAACTTAAAAAATTAAAAGGGGATAAAAATTCAAAAAAAATCAATGAAAATAATGAAAATAATGAAGATAATGAAAAATCTAACACCTTGGTCAATGTTGAAACTGATTATAGTGACGAAGATGATTTGCATTTGAATTCTAAAATGAAAAACAAAGGATATGTTCAAGGACCAGTTGATCCCTTTTTTGGACAGAGAAGAGCATTTCCAATCACCATTGAAGCGTCTAATGTTGATTTAAATAAAATACCTGAAAATGTTAATGAATATTTAGCCCAAGTACGAGCAGAGGCTGGGGGTTTTAGAGATCTAAAAAGGATTGATGATTATGAAGATAGTGATCTTGATGCTAGTGAATATGTGTTTTATAAAAAGCCTGAATCAACTGAAAGTAAAGATACCAAAGATAATGATGATGAATTCATCATCCCAATGTCAGATTTAGAAGATTTTGTTTACCAATACAAAGCACAGCGTGAAGAATACAAAGATTTTCGAAGCAGTTTACATGAACTAGATGCAATTGAATTACCGAAAACAGCAAAGGAATGGAAGAAATTCATTTGGGAAGTTAGTTGTGAAAAGGAATATATCGCCCAAATCATAGAAGAAGAAGAACATATTAAATTGCTTGTCTATCTTGGTAAATGGCTAGGTATTATGATTGATGAAAATTATGAGGAATGGATATTTGGTGTTCTTTCAGCTATTGAAGAAGTATTAACATCATCAGAAATAAGTGTTCTTAGACAGTTAGGTAAAAAGGCACGTCGACAATTTGAACAGACAGGCGATAAAGCTGGTGTTCATTCCCGCATTCTATCTATTGTTGGTATCTTCTACAAACAGAGGGATCTGGTCAAGAAATAAAGTAATCTCCAAGTAAAGTATGTAAAGTAACAATCTCTTACTCATGCTGAGCCCCGAAAAACGACGATCGGTGCTGGAAACGACATCCGTACACCACAAAATTTGTATATTTTCGCAGATGGCTGCTTTGTTAGAGATAGCAGTACCAAGAAAGGAAATCATTTCGTTATCCTTCTCTTCTGTCTTTCCGAATAATCCACAGAGTTACTTGCAATGGTATGTATCAAATGCACTTAGAGTATTTATTTTAGTTATTTTATACGTTGTTTTCAAATACTAACATTATCATCATCTTGCAATCGTTTTTTTTTATTTTTTTTATTTCATATAGTCAGGAATTCAAAGTTTGTTAAAAACCGAAAAGGAAGCACAAGAAATTGTCACCAAGGCAAGACAATGTATGTATTAATCAAATGGTTATTAATTGATGATTCAATTGTTATTCAGCTATCATCATTTAAATGGATACATTTCAATTACTCAACGCAATATTTATCGGCTTTCAGCCTGTTATTTTTGTTTAAAAGAGGTTTGAATTAAATACTAACATTATGTTTTTGGGACTTCTTGTCCTTGTTTTATTTTATTGTAGATCGTGCACAAAAATTAAAGGCAGCAAAGACTGATGCACAAGCTGAAATTGAAGCATATAAGGCAAAGAAAGCAGCAGAATTAAAGAAATTTGAAGACGAATTCGCAGGTTCTAATCAACAATTAGAAGCAGATGCAGAAAAGGAAGTTGAAACTGAATTAGAAAAGATTAAGAAGACTGCAGCAGAAAAGAAATCAGAAGTTGTTAAATTACTTGTGGATTCAATCACAACTCCAAAGCCAAGTATGCACATTAACGCAACTGCTGTTTGATACATGTATAATTTATCTCTGAGTATATAAACCTTTTATTAATTAGCTACAATTTTGAACCCCCATAATGTACCATCTACAATCTTCACAGATTCATGTAGCAAGTTACCCCGAACTCGACAAAAACGCGGCCCAACTTGTGATGTCAAATTTATAATACGATCTCATATTGCATTTTTGTTTTTCTTCCGTGCTTTTTTGACCAAAGAAATAACCATTATTTTTCTTATCTAATTGTATAATACAAATCTTGTTTTGAGTGGAAGGAGGGAAATTATGGACTCCATGGAAAATATTGTTGAGGAGGCAATTTATCCACCAGATGAGCTTTTGAAATATAATGTAAAAGACCCAAAATTTGCATACGATAACACTGATAATAATGATAATAACAATGACGATGAAATTCACGTTGTCAAAATTAAAAAGAAGACTAAATTAAAAATCCAGCCAGCTAATAAGCCTTCAAATATAATTAGACGTCATATTTCAGAGCGCTCGTGGACCTTGAGAAATTGGTATGCTAACATTCATTGGAAAAACTTCATTCTATTGGTTGGAGTGCCTTTAATTGGCATCATCTTATTAATCATACTGCGTCCTAAATTAATTAAAAATACAATGTATTTTATGATTTGGAATCATATTATTACAATTATTTCGATTAATATGCTTTATCACAGATATTGGTCACATCAGTCATTCAATTTTAAAAACGAATCATTTGTACAATTTTTAACCATAATATGTTCAGGGGGTGGTATAACATCTGCTAAAAATTGGTGTTCATCACATAGAGCACATCACAGATATTGTGACATAACAGATACTGATCCTCATAATATTAGAAAAGGATTATTTTTTAGTCATATGGGCTGGATGATTTTGATCCATCATGAAAAAGTCTCAAAAGTTATAAAACGAAGTGAATTGGATGAATTTCCAAATGAGAAAATTGTTCAGTGGCAATTAAGAAATTATTTTATACTTTTTTTAACGGTTGGTTTGATTTTTCCATGTCTATTTTGTGGTTACTTTTGGAATGATTATGTCGGGGGGTTAATTTATGGGGGTTTTATTAAAATTCTAATGGTTCAACATTCAATATTTTCAATAAATTCGATTGGCCATACAATTGGATCAAGACCTTATAATAATAGGAAATCACATCGGAATAATTATTTATTAAGTCTAATTACGATGGGTGAAGGTAATCAAAATTTTCATCAAGAATTCCCAATGGATTACAGGAATGGTTACGAATGGTATAATTTCGATCCAACTAAATGGAGTATAAGGTTATTACAAGTTCTAGGACAGGCACATGATTTGAAAATGGCAAATCAAAACACAATTAAAAAATCATTAATCCAGCAACAACAGAGATTATTAGATAACATTAGATCACAATTAAATTGGGGTATTCCAATTGGAAAATTACCAATTTTTACTCCTGAAGAGTTTAAAAGGCTAGCAAATTATTCAAAAGATAGATATTTAGTTGTTGTGTCTGGAATAATTCATGATGTTACACCCTTTGCATTGGATCATCCAGGTGGATTACCATTAATCAAAGCATCCCATGGCAAGGATGCAACAACCGCATTTAATGGAGCCGTTTACCAACATTCAAACTCTGCGAAGAACTTATTGGCTACTATGAGAATTGGAAAATTGGGTGGTAGTGAAAGTTTGTATTGGAAACAGCAACGTATTGAAAATAAAACTGTTCCTATTGATAACGATTCAGCTGGTCATCGTATAGTGCGAATTGGCGGACAAGAAACCTCAATGGGCCAACTAGGAAGCACTGCTGGTGCTGCGTAATTTGAGGAGGTGATGCTTAATTATATACCTCTATACTACCAATTTAATTAATGTTTAATGTTTGATGTTTAATTTAACCAAAGTTTTTCTCTATATAAATTTCCCGATTTGGCAACACTCTCTCCATAAACATTCCCGCAAAAATTCAATTTTCTAAAATGATTTTTGAATTTCTTCCCTCCTTTCTCGTCTATGTTCATGGATTAGTTTTCTTCAAGATAGATCGAAAAAACTTGAGGTATTACGTACATCATCTGATTTCTTCCTATTCTCCTATTTTATTTTCTTGCATAAATTAGATATTTACATAACCAGACGCTTGGGTTTATTATTGTCATTAGGAATTCCTTTAGACTGGTTACAATCATAGAAATTAATAGATCGTATCACCTTATTCCTTGATACTTATGGGGAAACTAAAGAGAAACAGACAAATCAAAACTTGTCAATATTGCTACAATCACAAATTAAAGTGTGATAGAAATTCACCTTGTGGTACCTGTGTTAGAACTAAAAGTGAATGTATTTATCAATTTAAGAACCTTAGTAACCAAGATAATGAATCAAACATATCTACAGGGTTTTTAGTTGATCCAAATTTTACAACTCCTAGTATTTCACAAGCAGTTGGTGAAAGTACCATACAATTTATTAACTCTTCAAGTCAACCTAATGGTATTGATGATAGTAATATTCAGAAAAAGAAAAAGAAAAAGATTACTAATAAAAATGATGACTTTAAAGAAACTACATTCAGATCAAGTGTTAGTAATACACCATTATATTATTCAAGAGCTTTTTTCCCATATCTAGAACCAAGTCTAAATAGAATGTTTTTATTCAAATTAAGTGAGCTAGGTGAAACTGCTGCTCTCCACAGCAATTTTTCATCTGTTGGTACTTATGATTTTCAAAGGTTTGGCCTAAATTTGACCTTGCAAAGTTTGATTCGTGAATATCCTACAAAGAAAGAATTTGATGATATTATTTATTTGTATTGGGATTATATTCACCCTTTAATTCCGATAATTGATAAAGAAGTTACAATGAATAGGTATATTAAATTTTGGCAAGATTTACATAATGACGAAAATTCTCAGTTTGATATTGATTCTGGTTTGTTGTTTTTATCAATGTTATTAGCAGTTAAAACTGCCTTTGAGGTTAATGCAAAATCTCCAGAAAATTTGGAAGAAATTCGAATTCAGAAAAACAGATTGTTTGATACATTTGAAAAATTCAAATTAATATTTGGCTTCAAAACAAATCCAAATTTAGCTTATATTCAAGCTTCAATTATTCTCTTCCAAAGTAGTTGTCTTTATTATGTTGGAATTTTTACTTATACTGCTGCATTAGCCAGACAAGCAGAATATATGGGTTTGCATAGAGATCCTTTATTACACGATGTTTATCCAAATAAAAGACAAGTGAAGGATGTCGAAATTAGAAGATTTGTTTGGCATTATGTTAGATTTTTAGATACTTCATCTTCAATTGTTTCCGGTATGTCACCTCATATGATTATGACCAATGCATCAACGAAATTTCCTTCGAAGCGTGACTACAATCCAATAACTAATAAGTTTGATGGTGACTTAAATCCTTTTATGATTTTTACGATTAGTAGGTTTAAATGTAGCTTGGTTATGGAAACAATTTCACATTATTTAAATTCTGATTTTTCAAGTGAAAATGAGAAAATTCTAAGGTGGGAAGGTATTTCAAAAACCGTCATTGCATTATACCAAGATATTTTTACTTTAGTTAATGAAATCTTTAGCTGTGGATCAAATCCAAAATATTCGAAGGTTTTACTTAGATGGTTGGTTTCTAATGTTGCATTATCTGTTCATAGAACCTATTTGTTTCATAGAATTTGTGATAGAAGACCATATTCTCACCATAATAGAGTTATTTTAAAACCTGCTAATGCAGCAAGTGTTGAATTAACAAAATTAAGTCAGTCAAATTCAAGCAAAGATTTTTTTGAAAAAATTTTGACGATTAGAGTGCCTTATTTTGAGGCAACTATTGAAGTCTCAATTTTATTATTATACGAGACAAAAATTAGGGTTGGAGATTCACCTGAATTATTAAAATTCAAATGGTTTACTAAAAATGCGAATCCTTTCCAATACATTTATTTTGTTATGCGTGATATATACCATTATCCTAATAAACGATACAAATTTGATCATATTCCGTTAGAAATAAAGAATTTTATATTTGAAAAAGAAATTTTAGAATATAAAGGCGATTTGAGGAAGCATGTTGTTGATACTTCATTGAATTCCTTAATTCAGTTGAAAGAATTCTGGTGTGAACCAATCAGCGATATGATGAATTTCCTATTTGAATTAAAGAAATATGTCTATAGTGCTATAAAAATTAATAATACTAATTCAACTAATGTTGCTACTAATAAGGGAAATAATAATACTGATTCTTGTGATAATAACATTAATGACAATGAAATGGTTAACGATTCGGAATTCCAAAATAACTATAATGATAATTTTGTTGAAGGTGATTTTGAATTAAGTAAATATAAAGGTATAATGGGTCTTATCTCTTCGTTTACGGGTGGTCCAAGTCCTTTAAATAGCAATTCACCAATTGTTGATTCGATAAGTGGAAATAGCAATTCACCCTTTGTTAATGCAGAAAATTTACCATACATTCCAAATAATTTGGATTATATGGACGATAAAAAGTATTCGAATAGGCCCCAATTTTCAAGCGATTATCCACAATTTAGTGTACCAACATCAGTACCGTCCCAAGATATTCTACAACAAAGATATCAAGGTATGGTTCCGACGGCTATTCATCAACAGATGCTTCCAATGCAATCACAGCTACAACAATCACAGCAACAACAATCACAGCAACAACAATCACAGCAACAACAATCACAGCAACAACAATCACAGCAACAACAACAACAACAACAAGTACCAATGATGATCTCACAACCACAACATCAATATGATATGAGTCAATTCAACAACGATGGTATGGCAATGGTACACAGTTATTATCAGTTACAACCACAATTACCACTTCAAGCACATTCCCAACAGCAGGGTTCAAATATCCCGCAGGCTCCACAGGATCATCAAATGAATCCAATGCAACCGCCATATGTTCAGCATAATCTTACACCCCAAACACATGCTACTGTATTGGATACATTGCCCGCACAATACCAAATGCAATCAAATGTCCCTACTGACACACCAGAAAATATGACACCCTCAGATAACAACATGGTAAATGGGGGCGGAGCTCGGAACTTCTGACAGCAACTATGTTCGCATGCATCTTATTATGTTTTTGTCTTGTTTTTTTCTACGTTTTAATTATTCTACTTTTGTATTATGTGTATATTATTATTTAGATATTATTTATTATTCAGATATTATTCTGTTTGTAGCACACATTTATTTGAAAAAAAAAAATAGTTTTTTTCCATTTTGGTTCACTCCCCATGCGAATCTATTATTTCCTCAATGGGTATTTTCATTAAACATTGTTAACATAATTTTTCACCGACCTCTAAATCTACATACTAGCATCTGAGTACTAAGCAAGCAATTTGCATTGTCCTAACACATGTTTGTGACTCGACGTGCTGCCACTCTTAGTAGAAGAACCATAAGAAATTCGTTCAAACGTTTTGTAAGTCAAACTCCTCCACCTCCCCCATACGATGAGTCAATTCCAATAAATCCTAAAACTTCATTTTTCAAGATTTTTGCTGTTGCATCTACCTTTTTGGCCGCCGGTTTTGCAATGGGTTTTACATTGGCTAATAAAGAAGAAAATTTAAGCTCAACTACTAAGTTAGAGACTTTAAAACCTTTGGTTTTTGCATCAAATGATAGAGTTCAATATGCAATTGCAAAAATTGCAAAAATCGTTGGTGAAGATAATGTTAAAACAAGTCAAAATGAATTAGCTACACATTCTGAAGATCCATCTAGATTTGTTGTAGCTAGACCTGGAGAACAACCTTATGCTGTCGTTTATCCAACATCCATTGAAGAAGTTTCCAAAATTGTTAAGGTTTGTTATGATGCATCAATTCCAGTCATTCCATATTCAGGTGGCACTTCAATTGAAGGTCATTATATTCCAACAAGAAAGGGTATTTCCATCGATGTTTCTAAGATGGACAAAATTTTGGCTATTCATGAAAATGATTTAGATGTTGTTGTTCAGCCAGGTGTTGAGTGGACTCATTTGAATGAACAATTGGAACCTTATAATCTAATGTTTGGCCCAGATCCTGCGCCAGGTGCTTTAATTGGTGGTATTTTAGGTACAAATGCATCTGGTACAAATGCTGTTAGATATGGTGCTGCAAAAGACAATGTTTTATCATTAACGGTTGTCCTAGCTGATGGTACAGTCATTAAAACAAGACAAAGACCTAGAAAGAGTTCAAATGGTTACAATTTAACCAATTTATTTGTTGGTTCAGAAGGTACTTTAGGTATTATTGTCGAAGCTACTTTGAAGTTACATGTTAGACCACAAAATGAAGTTATCACCATGATGAATTTTAAAGAAATTGGTGATGCATCAAAGGCGGTTGCAGAATTATTTAGAAGTGGTATTACTTGTAATGCAGTTGAATTCATGGATAACAGACAAATGAATGCAGTTGTCGAAATGGGTACTGGTGGTGATCGTAAATGGTATCCTGATCATTTATTGTTATTGAAAATTAGTGCCGTTGACGATAATGCGTTAAACAGTATTTTAAAGAAAGTTGAAAAGGTTGGTAAAGACAACAATGGTTTCAACATTCAGGTTGCAAAAAGTGAGGAAGATAAGGAAGATATTTGGAGAGTTCGTAAGACTTTACTGTGGAATTCATTAAGTTGGGCGAAAAAATTTAAGCCAAATGCATTAGTTTTACCAACTGATGTTTGCGTTCCAATGTCCAAATTACCAGAATTAATTACTAGGACAATGGATAAGTTAGAAAAAGCCAATCTGTTAGCAACCGCAGCAGGACATGCTGGTGATGGTAATGTGCATCTTTTAGTTATTTATGAGCCAGATCAAATTGAAGATGCGCATAGAATCGTTAATGAAATGTCTATTATGGCTATTCAACTTGATGGTACTGTTTCAGGTGAGCATGGTATCGGTATTAGTGAAAAAAGAGAATTCCTAGAGAACGAATTAGGTGAAGATACGATCGACTTAATGAGAACTATTAAATTTGCACTTGATAAAAAGGCCATCCTTAATCCGGATCATATATTTAAGATTGATCCAACTGAAAAGAGACATCCATTTGATGATCATCATTGATTCTCTTCTACTTTTATAGATTCCTGTTGACACTATATATAGATATTTATCAAAAAAAAATCAGAAATGTTTTAATTCATGTTTTAAACGCGACAAAGTTTTTGTTGTTCCTAGTAGCCATGTTCCTGAAAAGGTTCGCTATCAAAGGTAAACGTTGTTTCCATTCAAATCAACAACATAAGAATAGAACATTCCAAACTTGCTTTGACCAAGATAGCTACAATTATAAATGGACTTGAAGGCTGATATTACGGATAGTGGTACGTTGTCACTGAATGCATTAGAAGACACATTGGTATCATTTGAATCAGATTGGCCTGCTTTATTAGATGAGGATTGTAATCCATTGGATATTGCATTAACGTTAACTGATGAAAATGGACTAGTAAATTACCAAGATTTTAAAGTATTGAAGAAACAATTTACTAAGAACTTACAGAAGTCTGTCAATGCAAACTATATGTCATTCAATGATAGCATTGGATCATATGGTATTTCAATTGAAACGTTAAATCAATCACAAAATAGTTTGACAAATATTAGAGAAAATCTAGCTGAGGTTGATAAGTTAATAAATTCTAACTCTAATGTATTAGGAGAATTAAATGAAAAGAGAATGAAACATATACAAACCTTAGATGTTCTGAAGAAAATTAGTGAAGTTCAGAAAAAAATTGGTGTTCTACAAAGTTATGTCGAAAATCAATCGTTTGAAAAAGCTGTTAACTTAGTCAAAGAAATTAATGACGTCAGAACTGACTACAACTTGCTTAATATTGATTCCTTGCAAGAATTACAAACTAAATTAAACTCATTGGTATCATTATTGTTAGAAGGTTTACTCACTAGCGTCGAAAGTAATATTTATTCAAGATCTTCAACACCTGAAATAAATTCAACAGCTGGTATTTTATCAAATAGAATTTCAATAAATAAGGGGCTATTGGGTTTTATTAAAAAAATCAATAATAAAATCATCAATGAAGATGAAGAATTAAAAATTCAGAGCGGTAGATATGATAAATTATTTGAAACTTTTAAACAAATTCAAAGAATTAATAAGGAAAGTGAATGTCTAGTAAAGTTGGCTGATAACTGTGAAAAAGAAGTAAAGCAAATTATTAAAAGATCAGTATTAGAAATTAAGAATAAATATCCCTCACAAGTTGAAATGAATAAATCATTTGAAATAAATAATAAAAATGATCCATTTTCAAGTTTTAATTTATTACAAAGTATGAATGGTTTGATTATTAAAGAGTTATTTGTTTCTATTTTCCAAAAGGTTTTGTCCTTGATTCAAAGACACATTGCAATAAATGAAATTGCAAAGCTTAATGGTTATAAATATCGAATTGATAAAATTTGGGGTGGTGTCCAAAAACAATTAAGTTTGGTAATGTTTAATTATATCATTGATGAAAATTTATTAAATAACCTCGATGATCTGGATCTTAAATCAAATAACAAAAATAATGATTCACCTTTTAATAAAACCTTTAAACAATTTGAAAGCAGTGAAAATGGTCAATTATTTCAATTTTCAAAATTATCATTAAATTCTTTATCAAATGATTTAATTAATTTACTGAATAATATTTTTGTTGACCAAGGGAAAGGTATAGTTTTGTCTGAATTTAATATAAGTAAAAACAAAACATCCGAAAATTCAATATTTATCGGTGTTGATGATTTTAACGAAAGTAAGAAAATTATTTTAGTCCCACCAAACATCTTTAATATGGCATATATTATGAATGAATTTATTACATTTACAAATAATGTATCATCTATTTATCCAACTGAAGGTGGAAATGATATCACTGAATTCTTCAATCAATTTATGGATATTGTATTTGTTTCCCAGCTTGAAAACACATTGGTTTTTCAATTTGACAAATTGTGTGAGAACAAATGGAAACCAAACCAATTATTAGAAGCGTCAAATTCATTTAAAGCATTTTTTAATAAAGTTTTCATTTTATTAGATACTTCAGTATATTATAGACCATCATACATTGAAATTATATTTAAAATGCTGGATAAAATGAGCATTAAATTCAAAGAAATGAAAGATTTATTATCAAAAACTAATGAACTAAAACTACTTTCCATTTGGATTGATGACTCAAAATTAAAAATTATTTCAAATGATATTGTTAAAAATTTATTGACGAACGATGATTTGAACAAAGTTGATTCACTACAATTAAAAGAACTAACTTATGCGCTTCAAATAGGTGGTAATTACATACCAAAAATTAATCCTAGTACATTTTTAAAACTTGAACATATGAGATCATTAGTTGATTTATTGTCTTCACTATCGAACATCCTAAATTGGTTGCCTGAGTTAAAGATTAAAATTCCCGACGTTTTTGAAGATGTTGGATTGTTACAAAAGTTAAAAGAAACATGGTTATTAAGTATTTTTAACCATAGTGAGTTTCCATTGTCAATAGTAAATTTAAGTTCCAGTAATAACTCTAGTAGTAACAACAATAATAAACTTAACGATGAATCAATCGAAATTTCAACTGATAATATTTATACAGATGGTAATTCAGAATATGATATTCAGTCATTTATTGCACTTAATTCTAAGGCAGAGCATGAATTTGATGATTTACTTTATAATTTAAAATCATTAATGAATGATGTTGAAATTTTAATTAGATACGAAATTAGAGTTGAATGTATCTGGTGTATAATACAAATGATGTTGAATAAACGTTGGAATCAATATGGTGACGAAAGTGTTGATTTAGGAGTTGATAAATTTTGTGAAAGGATTAATAATATAAGTAGAATTTTCAATAGGGTTAGCAAGAACATTTTAGCAAAGTCAAAGGATGAGGTTAGAATTAGAATTTTTGGTGGGCTTGAATACTGGATTGATAGACTAGCAATTTTTGAAAGTCGTAGAATCGAGGTCATTGGCAAAAGTGGATGGGTTAAAATGATTGTTAACTTGAACCTTTTGCAACAAGCCATTAAAAGCATTAATAACGATATTGATAATGAAATTATTATTGATAATAATATTGATACTAATGCCAATAATAATAATATCAAAAATAACAATTCAACAATTAATAATTCGATTAAATATTTCACACTTGGTAGTGAAGGTGAAAGCTTCATAATGAAAATTGATAAAATTAAAGATGGATTAAACTTAAGTGAAGAGGACTGGAAAAATTTAATCAGATTAGTTTATAGTGAAAAACTAAAGGGGGATAATAATTCTAATGCCAACAAAAAATATATGGCTGCACAAGCAAGGTTATTAAAAGGTTTAGCAGCTAAATAATGATTAAAGAATTATAAAAAACTTATATGTCATAAAAGTTATTGTGAAATATACATGTACGTTTGACTATATATAGATGAAAGTGTATTTATTAATGTATAATTATAACCAAAAAGTTTAGTAAAGAGAATATTAAGTGGAATATATTAAGTTAATTCAAGTCGTCGAAAAAAGCATATAGCTAGTTTCATTAAAATTTTTGTTTCTTGATTGATAAATTACTATCAATTAACTTCCGCTTTGAAAATAAATCAATATTTTCATCAATAGAGTAGGAATCATGTTGTGGATCACTCGAATGAAATTTTATTTTGTTTAAATCGTTATCATCATCTTCGACTTCTTCCACTTCTTCATCAGTTGATGAAGCTATACTATTATTATTCTTTTTCTTTATTGTTTTAGTACGTTCATAATATTTTAGGTTAGAATGATCCACTGATAATGGAGTATTTGCAGATGGAAAATGACGATTTGTTGGATTATTTACTGTAAATTTATACGAAGGATCTATAGTTAGGGATTCGGATTTAGGTTTCTGAACATTTGGTTGTTTTTTACTATTTGAATTCACATTTGAAGCCGTGCTATTAGTCGAATTTGTTGATAACTCATTGGTTCTCGTATCTATAAAATGTTTCAAATCACTCATTGAAGAGATGGTTCCACTTTCTAATAACGTGGATATATCATTGATACAATCTAGATAACCCTTTGCTATTAGCAGTGAATTTTTAGTATTTGATAGTCTATATAAAGCAGCAATTGATCTAGCTCCTATTTTAAATTCGTCCGCTAGTTCTTTGTTGATGTTGTTTATTGTTTCTTCTGATGGTTCTGCCGACAGTGGGAGGTTTGATGATAAATTTGAGAGATCCATGGAGTTAGTTCTGTGATAGTTGTGTAGTTCGAAATGGTCTTGTGCAGATTGTGTTCTATCTACATAAAGAAAACGGCAAATTGTAAATTCATGTTGAGAAGGAAAAAAAACTAAAAAAAAAAAAAAAAAAAAAATTGAATTCCAATTTACGATTCTCGTCTTTTACAATGAAGTCCTTTCTTTCTTCTAAAAAATAATTTATTTCACTAGACACCTTCTTTTTTCTTTCTTTGCTTAAGAAACTAGTCCATTTGCGTCCAATTTTCTGTACGCATATCCCTTACTCCATACACATATATTTACTGTTATATTCTTCTCCGCGCAGAAAAATGACTATCGGAAATCCTTATTTACACAACCCTGATCATAATTCACCAACCATTGTTTCAACTAATTCAACCCCAAACTCATCTTTTTCACAATATAACGATAACGGTTCAACCCCTAACGGTAACCATATTCATCAACATCAACATTTTGATAGAAACAGAACCTTTGGTTCTCCGGCATTATCTGAAATACATATTGCAAATCGTGAAAAGTTTTTGAGGAATCAATTTCAACAATCTAACAATCAACAGCCAACCAGGTCAAAGAGAACAAATTCTGAATGTGATGAAAATTTTAAAAAGGTTAAACAAATAACGGACAGTTATAATAACTCATTTAATAAAAATATTCCAGTTGACCAATTAACTTTAGATAACATAAATTTAGATGAATTTCCAAAATTTAATCACCCTGAAGGTGGCATAATTCAGTTCACTCCAATTGGTAATGTTAGAACTTTTCTAAGTGATAATAATGTTATGCAAAGAGTTATTGAAAAAAACTCATCATTTGATATCAACAAAACGGATCGTGGAATTGATGGTTACAAATTATATTTGGGTAATAATATTCCTGTGGATTCATCTCCTTCAAATGAAACTGAAACTTATATGAGGTTTGGTTACAGCTCAAATGAAAATGCGGCTTGTTCTTGTTGTCATAATTTTGATTATGATTGTGATTCTGATCTGGAAGACGATGATGATTATGACATGGCATGTGATCACCACCATCACTCGTAGTGTTCTATTCACATTTAATAATATATATCCAACATAGACGTACACGTTTGAAAAGAAATTTCAATTTTAATTGATTTAATTTTGGGTTTAATTTGGTTGTTTCAGTTTTAGTTTCATTTTTAATTTTATTTATTTTATTTTCATTTTTTTTTATTCTTATTTTTACTTTTATTTTAAATTATATTTATTGTTATTTTTGATTTATACTGCCTATTTATTTAATACTTCTTTTTTTCTTAGTAAGACCATTGGTTTATCATTTCTGACTTCAAAGCTTAATTTTCAAAATAAACAACAAACAGAAAAAAAGAGCATATGGTTTAATTAAATAAATAAGATTGATTTTTTTTTCCAGAAGAAATCGAATCCAAATTTAAAAAAATGCTCAAAAGCCTAATATATATTAAATGCTTGTTTAAATATCTTATTAGTTGAACTTGAACGATAGGTAGCTTTCTTTAGTTTTATAACATAGTTATAAATGCAACTCTCTTAAGTAACCACTGTTTTTTGTAACTGCTGCAGCTTGTCTACCTAAAGAAACAAAAAAAGGAACATCCAATCATAATACAAATTAGCCACCTCATCTATTCAATCGTTTTGTATTCCTCCTAATTTAATGGTAATTAATTATGTATATATGGCATGTGAAATAAAAATTCAAAAAATATTAACTAGTGGACGAGACCGGAGTCGAACCGATGACCTTTCGCTTGCAAGGCGAACGCGCTACCAACTACGCCACACGCCCTGTTATAAATTTGTAAATAAGTTTTCCGTACTTGTCTAATAGGAAACTAATTATTGAATCTTTGTAAGAAAACGAACTAAGATACAATTTACTAATATACGGTTATAGCAATCGACTATGCGCTGGTGGGCAACGTGGATTGATTAGTTATTGTTCAACTAAGCAACCCTTATTCGAAGCAATTATACAATCTAAATAAAAGTGGATTCACTGGTATTTATACACGTTTGCCCGCCGACATGGAATC